>VIEB01000142.1:857261-877013 GCA_006547085.1 Malus baccata
TTGAGTCGTGGCTGGGAATGTTTCTTTAGGATGTGTTGTACTGGGGCAAACCCGGCCTTCTATTCCCTTTGCTCTTGGGCAAACTGCCTTCTACCATGCCAACTGTTGCCGAAGGGAATGGATCCGTGTCAACTGTCATTCATTTTTCAGGAAACTTTAGCTTGCCTTTGTCAATCTAGCTCTAGATATCATCACGAAATACAACACAATTGTTTGTGGCATGCTTGGTCGAGTTATGATACTTGCAATACGTCTTTCCTTCAAGCTCTTCGGCCTTGGGAATGTTATGCCCCGGCCGAAGTTTGATGATCTTTGCTAATAATAATTGATCGAAAATTGCTTCAGCCTTTGTGATATCAAAAGTGTAAACTTTCGATGTTTTCGCCGTCTCTTCAGTGGCCGAGTGGGTTTTGGCATCCTTGGAATTAATTTGAGTCAATGCCTTGCAAACGTATGGTTTATCTATTACTATCTCAACCGCGTCCATGTTGATGTATTGAGAATCCTCACATTCGGTCGATGTGTAGTTGACCGTGGAATTTTTGTAAATCGTCCCTTGGGATGGGGATTTCGAGATCTTCTCTTCTCAGAGCAAATAATCATATTGCTTAACATGTTAGGCTAATTCATACATATCCCGAAAGTTTGCCCCCAGGAATTTCTTTTTGTATTCCACGTTGAGTCCGTTCAGAGCAAGCCTAACAAATTCGAATTCGGGGAAAGGTACTCATTATCAATTCCTAGCCGATTTAAATATGATAAGATAATCCATGGGTGACTCATCAGAGGCTTGAGCCATCCTAGCCAATGAAGAAATTAACATTTCCCCTGGTCGATAAAACTGTTCGTGAAATTTCTCGACCAACTCCTCCCAGCTTTGGACAAAATTAGTGGGAGGTTGATATACCATGCAAATGCTGAGCCTGTCAATGAAAAGTTAACAACCATAGTTTGTGAAAGTCACTATTAACATCTCCGCATTGCGCAGTGAAACGAGCCACGTATTCTAACAAGGATAAAGACGATTCTCCAGCAAAAAGGCTGAAATCTGAAATCTGAAATCTTGAAACCTTTAGGATATTCGAACTTTTTCGCATAAGCTGGATACAGATGGATGAATTTAGGGAACTTCAACCCCTTTTTCATGGCCGAATCGATCATCCGCTGGACCTCGGTCATATCGACAGGTGTTGCTTCCACTCTCTGGTCGGATCCATCTGACCTACTACTTGATCCTCCCTTTTTTTCTAAGTCAATTGTTTTGGGCCGAGTAAATACTTCTTCGGCCTGTAGGGAATTACCTTTAAGTGGAAGTTGTCGAGCCTGATCAACAGGTTTCTCTTCAAAGACTTTGCTAACTATTATATCAAGAAATCTGGTTTAGGTCTCACCATTGCTTTGTATCACTTCAAGCAAACGGTTCATTTTATGGCCCACTATCTGTTCAACTTGTCGAGATTGCTCGTCAAGTCGTCTTTGAAGAAAATACCTAGTCAGAGGATCCAAGCCTTCACCACCGTCTTCATCGCAGTCCTTCATTATTCCTTCAATGAAAACGCATGCGATTCGGTTGGGTATTTCTGTATTTCGAGGCTGGGCACCGAGGCACACTTCTTTTTTTCGGTGTGTCACACTTGCAGCCTCAGGGATCATAGCAACGATAGGATTTCATGCATGTGACACCTCTTGTCCAGGACTTTAAACCAGCAGATCGGTCGCGGATTTTCCCATAGTTGTTTTCTTTTTTACTGATCGTGTCTCAATGGTCATGAACTTCGTAGTTTTAGCATTGGGTCCCACCGAGCGTGCCAAAATGTTGACCTTAAAAACTACCAAGCCTACGTGGCGCGCAGGCCGAGTAATTAGTAAGCTAACTACATCCTTTGATCGTATGCGGGGCGTGCCAACTCGTCGGCCGAGCTTGACCAAGGAGTAAAATTTGTTGATGTTACGTTGAGCACGCGGCTGACTTCTCAATCTTGCGACTGCGACCGAGGAAGGAACACACCTCGGCCTTCAGGTTCTAGAGCTTGAAGACAAAGCTACTAGTTCTGCGAAGTTCACAAATCGTCGGCACCAGATTCGGTCACCGTGATTATATTCGTAAGAGTATAAACACGTCGAATCGACACTAGAATATAGGGACATAAGTATTCAAAACAAATATATGTCATGATTGTGAAAGTGGTTCGGCCGTCAGAATGCCGAACTCTAAAACCTACTTGCGAATAACCAATCATAAACAACCCGGCGTTCGATGTGCCGAGCCTAGTAACTCGTAACACCTCATTTCGCCGAAGAGGCTAATGAGATGACCTCTGCCGATGAGGATTCAAAAATCCTTCCCGACCGAGACTTGGATGGATAACCAATCGGCCATGTTGCAGTGCTATTTATCCAAACTGAAGGTGCTTCACGATCGGCTGATTCTACGGCAACAGTGCTGTTTATCCAAACTAAAAATGTTCACCGGTTGCCTTCACAGTGTTGTTTATCCAAACTGAAGATGTGTTGGCGGAAAAATGAAAACAAAAATCTCAATGTTGTTGAGAGGTTTTGCGTAGAGCGAGGGTATGCGCAGGGCAATTTGTGTGTTGAATTGGAGGGGCTTGTTTCGATGTCTTCCCTCCCTATTTATAGCAGCCAACCTGTATTGAATCCCAATCACTCCCGGATTATAACTCTTTTCCCTGATTCAACTTTATCTTGGCCAATCCTACTCCTACTTGGACTTTGAACATAACTCGTTATCAGGCCGTATTCAATTCCAGAATCCTGACCTATCAAAACTTTCTCATGATATGACTCATCCACATCCCCAATTCCCCGATGGGATATGGCTAATTTCGACTGCGTGGCCCATAAGTTAGATAACCCCCAACGATACCTATACACGGCCTCTGGGCCGAAAAGAATTCTAAACTCGGCCCAACCAACACTGGGCCAAGAACGATTCTAAACTCGGCCCAAAACAATATTTTTGGGCCCAAACAGAAGTGTAGAAATATTTGTAAAAACATTTGTCCCTTGATTCTATCCCTATATATATAAGACACTAACTGTAGAATTAAAACATATCAAAAGACCTTAATGTCATATCATAATCCTAACTGGTAAGCATCAACACTATAAGTTTTCAAATATGGTAATAACTCAAAACAGTGTACAAGGTCTGCATCAAGGTGAGTATCAACAGAATCAGAGCAGCAAACGCAGATATGAAGGACCATGGAGTATCAAAATAAGTGTACTTGAAGCTAGCCCATTGAACATGCCAAGTATTCCCATAATAGTGATGCACATCATTGAACAACTTAGCCAAGTAACATCTATCCATATCAAAAGCTACATCCTTCCCCAAATTATTAATAAATCGAGCAACTTCCCCATCGTTCCCAAAGCAATTCTCGATGATGTCACGGTCACTCAAATACTCAACATCCTTGTATGTGTTCACAAGGCAATCGAGCAATGTGGCGTAGGTGGTGATGTGCTTAGAACTTGACTTGTGGCATTGCTCATAGGCCACACAATTCAGTAAGAACGAGCTCATGAAATCGTCGATTGTTATAGGCGGCATTTCGATGACACCGCGCTTGAATTTGATCACCAAGAAGCTTTCGTCCTTGCCCGGATTGAACTTGATTCCGGCACGGCGAAGCTTCGAGACACAGTGGATGGTATGTGTTGGGATGGTGTTGCTGCTACGTGGCTCTTCATGGCCTGGGGGTATAACACTTGAGCGTAACAAGTCAAGCAAATGCATACCTGAAAACAAGGTATTAAACATCCATGTTAACGTATAGAGGGGCAGAAAATTCATGTACCGAAGAAAATCTGTGTAAAAATATGAGAAAAATACTGTATATTATATTAGTGTTTTTTCCATAAAACAAAAAAAAAAGTTATTGGGTTTACTTTAAGAGCAAATCTACCTCTACAAATTGCTCTGCCTATTAGATGATTGAATCCCCCAACACCTATTGGGTGGGCTCATCTCCCACGAACCAAGCAGTCGGGCAAGAATGGCCTGATGCCTTGCTTGAGGTTCATACCCACGTCACCCCCTGACCCAAAATCTAGTCTATTTTTTCACCTTCGTTACACCCAAATTCATGAGAATCATATGTTAAATAAAATTATTGAACTCACCGCTATGGAGGCAATAAAATAGAGTAGGGTTTGGGTCATGGGTGCAGCCAGAAATCGAACAAAGATAGGCACTTGAAAAAAATTCCATCTTTTTTTTTTTTTTTTTTTTGACAAACCAAGCTAATTTTTCAACTTGATACATATATAAATCCCTGATTTATTTATTTATTTATTTATTTCCTTTACCTGTGTATTAATCACTAATCTAATACTTATTCTGTTATAAGAATACATGCAACTTAAGAAGGTTTTAGACGTAAGAGGTGATCCTGAGAAAACAAAGAAGAGAGGAGGGGCACTTAAGAACTGTATGTTGCCACGATTTTGACAAAATTAATATAATTAAGCATCTCGCACGGAAAAATTTGAGAGAGGGCATGTGCAACACCGGGCCTATGTTCCTGTTTGGACCCAAATTTACACTATCGACCCGTGCATTCAAGGCCGTTAGATGAGTAAAGTTCTAGACCGTGGGATGATAAAGTGATTAAGATAATTTTCCCTTTTTATTAGGGTATAATATTGTGATTTTTATCATAATATTATCTCTTAATATATATTGGATTATCTGAGCCTAATATTGGCTATATCCAGACGAAACAAATCATATTTCCAACAGAGATACAGTTCAAATGGTTTGCATGGATAATCACGGCATTCAAAGGAAACACTTTGATGGACTCCACGTGGAAGACAATTGATGAATCATGATCATCAAATGGCCTGCACTCTTGGAATTTTGGGGTTTTTATTTCAACCGTTGATGACTTCCACGTGTGCTCGCTTGGTCAGCTATGCATGCATATCTTTGGCATATTTCAAGTCAGAGTTCTAATCAGCACAAAAGATATATGCTATTAAGTATTATTAATTAGCACGAGGTAGTGTCGTGCTTATAATTGATATTTGTGCTGGTAAGCGATAAAGCATAACAATCTTTTGTTTTGCAAGAGATTGTTATGAAGGAGGAAGCTTTGATGTTGGCGGCAGCTTTACAACACATGCCAAGCAGATATCCAACCCTATAAATACAGGGCTCAATGCACATTGAAAAGGCCCCTGCAAATCAACACAAAATTGCCCTGCGCAAACTCTCACAACTTGAGATCTTTTTCTTTTCCTTTTTCGCTGACACATCTTCCGTTGGCATCAACAGCACTGTGGAAGCAACCGGTGATATCTTAAGTCGGCATAGATAGCTCTATCACCGTAGAATTGGTCGGTCTCGCAGTATCTTCCGTTGGCATCAACAGCACTGCGGCGAGAACGGTCAATTACCTATCCAAGTCTCGGTCGAGAAGGGTTTTCGAATCCTTATTGGTCGAGGTCATCTCATTAGCCTTCTCGGCGAAGTGAGGTGTTACAGTTATTACATTCGGCACATTGAAAGCCGAATTCGGTTCGTGAACTTTGTAAGAATAGCAGCCTTGTCTTCAGGCTCGAGAACCCAAGAGGCCGAGACGTGTTCCTTTCTCGGCCGCAATCGCAAGACACAGAAGTCAGTAGCGCGACCCAACGCAACATCAACAAATTTACTCCTCGGCCGAGCCTCGGCCGACGAGTTGGCACGCCCCGCAATCACCGAAGGACGTAGTTAGCTTAGAATATACTCGGCATGCGCGCCACGTAGGCTTTGTAATTTCTAGGGTCAACAGTTCCCTCCGCCCCTATTAAGATAGATTAAGCGTTGGATCACTTTTCAAGTAACAAAAACAAAACAGAAAAAATAATTTTAAAATATCATTGAAGTTTGAGAGAGTTGGGAGCAGCCTCTCCATAAATGAGGGTAAGGCTAGCCGACATTCACCTCTCCCAGACCCTACATAAAGTGGAAGCCTTGTGCACTGGATACGACATTGAAGTTTGAGAGAGCATGCCTGTAAGATTGTGGTGCTTTTGAATGACATTATCAGGCCTCTGCATATGGTTGTTGAAGAATTCCACGGCAAGCAACGACAATGACTTCCCATTTTCTTTATGTTCTTCCATTGTTGTGAGATCAAACAAAGTCAGAAGAACAAAGAAGGGTATTTGATTTTCAAGCCTAAGAAAATCCCTAGCCAAAAATGGGATTATCCAAACCATGTTGACAAGAGGATCGTCACGCTCGAACCGAACCAAATGCCCGAATTTTCGAAACAATTCGATTATAAAGCAACCATCAAGAACCAACATTTCCAAAAATTCATCCGTGCTAAGATTTATGTTTTCTGAGTAACACTCTTTAGCTTTTTGTTCCAATGGCTCCAAGGCCTTCAAGTAGTCCTTTAAAGTCAACCCTTTGGGCTCTGTCCTTGCAAGCAAAGAGCCCAAGTATTTCCACTTGTGCTCTTCGATCATCTTGAGACGTGGCTCTCCTCTGTGGTGAGGACCGATTGAGACGATGAGGGGGTTGTAGGACTTACCGTTTATCTTGACAAGGCTCTGTGGGACTCTGAAGATGCAGCAGGAGGGTTTTCCTGCTGCATTGCTTAGAAGTCTTGGGGGTTCTGAGATCATCTGGTACATGGTGCCCAACCGATCCTTGTTCGCTTCCCAGATGCTGATTGGATGGCTGTTATTGTTGGGTTGTTGCTGTTGTTGCGGTGAATTGGGGCCCATCTGAGTAGTTGTCTTGGAGGTGATGATGGCTGTGGTGATGAATTGTGGTGGTGAAATTTGAAGTTGCTTTATTTCTTCTGGGATGGGTGCTTATTTCTTCTGGGACGGGGATTAATCAAGGGAAGACGGTAGAGGGAAGACAATTTGGTTTGATTGACAGCAAGACAATGACTAGGGAGAATTGATAATATAATTTTTTTTTTGAGGAATAATTGATAATATTATTTAATGCCACTGTAAAGGTCGAAACTTGCTTAATCCAACTACCAATTCATTGGATGACTGCTTTTTACTTTTTGCAATATCGTCACTTAATATTATAATTTAATAGTATTTTTTATTATTTACACGCGAAAAGTTTTATACTTAATTTTTGTCAAATACAAATTTGAAATCAAACAAATCAACTTTGACAATCCTGCTCTCTTAAGATCCTCAATTTAAGTACCCTGAGGACCAAATAAGTATTAATCACAAAATTATATTAATTAAAATCGAAATGCAAAAAATATTTGACAATATAATAAACCAAAGCCAACTTAAAGCCCATAACTTATTACAAAACTCATGTCTCTTTAGGGTGCGTTTGTTGTATCGGACTGTCCCGGACTGGACTAGCTGCAAGGACTAAGCTGGACTGGCTTAGACTAGATTAAGCTGGACTAGCTTAGTGAAGCGTTTGGTGCAGTATCGGACTAAGAAGCAGAATAACATAAATATGTGAAAAATTGATCTTTTTTTTTTTAACTAAAGAAAATATAATGCCTAAATAATGTTGAATACCACGCCGTGAAAAATTGTATCAATTGATAAATTTTACATCCAATGTTTGAAACTTGAAGGCCTACTTGAAAATAAATACAATAAATATTGCACCAAAAGCCATGTGTGAACATATATAAGATATTCTACAAGCAAATGTTACAATAAGAAATAAAAACAATAAACTTGATGCAAAATGTTGTTAAAGGATGCCTTCGGAAGTCTTGTTGTTATGAGCTGAATTGAGTCTCGAAACTAAGTGTATGGCATTCAAGATTCCCCAAGTTTAGCACAACTCCCGTCTCACACAGAATTCAGGAATGCTAATGAGTCATTTCCATGTAAACCCACAAAAGTCCTTGTTAAATATATAGAAAGTGAAAGCTTCACCTAGAACATCACCCATGTCTGCTACACGCAAGTCATGGCCATCAACACCAACACTGAGAGCCACAGGGGCATCGCCAGCTAGAACTCTTGTGACATCACCATTGCCTCCGATGAATATCTATACTGCAATCTCTATGCAAAGCCAAAATTGGATAGAGTGAGAACACTAGCATGCATTCAAGCTTAATAAACAAAACATACGACCTGACTTCACATGCATAATAACCATAAGATGTTCTGAGCATACAGATGCAAAGAGTTTAGATTAGCATTGCAATGTCCAAGCTGGACAACGTAAAGCGTTCTAATTAAGGCAAAATTACAAAAGTAGAAAGTATGAGACTCAAAGCAGAAAATGAAAGGGAAAGGGGAAAATACATGAAAATAACATCTTACCACTACACAAGTACGGATGTCAAAAGTAACAGGATACACAGCATTTCCAAATTCAGCTGCATCAAGCCCAGAACCAAATCATAAAGCTCATATTGTACAAATAAATAACAAATGGTCATGTAGCTTTATGCTTAACAATCGTTATAAACGCCAAGTCTCAGGTGTGTGCCTTCTTGAAAACTTAAAAAAAGGTTCAAAGCTTGGAATCAAACAAATTAAAGCCACTATTCATGGGATGAAATAAATGAACCTACAATAGGCAAAATCTTATTGCACGATTCCAAGAAATGCTTCGTCAGAATCTCTTTTGATTCAGACTTGACACTCTCCAATTCTTCCAAAGCAGGAGCAAACATAATCTTCCCCATCTTTTTTTGTTTTGGGTATGTACTTGGTACCTTTGCTACAAGGCTAGCACGAAATAACTTCAAATCATCCATTCCAGCCTGTCTCAAAAGTATAAAGTTCATGAGCAAATATTTTAACATTTTACAATAACAAATGATTTAATAATTCATTGCCTCCTTTTTCTATTTTAAACTTCCCCTTTCTTCAGAGAACCTCGTCACGGAAGGGAGGATTTATTGGCTCCTACCAGCTGAGAAAGGATTATTAAGAGTAAGGAGCCTAGTAAATTATGCAACTGAAAAAAATAACTTACCAAAAACTTGTGATTCTGTTTAAGTAGAGGAGTAAAGGAAGTGCAAAATTTCTCCATGTCTCCCATGACTTCACCATTGCCTCCGATCACCTTCAACAACAAGTCTTTTTCGGGAGCATATTTGCTTCCAAGCTATCATTCCAGTGAACAATTAAGTTAAATTTTCTAACCAATAAAATTTCACTTAAGAGAGTAGTAAAACAATAAATCATAGAGTACAACCAATGATAAGTTGCTGGGAGTTTTCCGAAATTTCCTCTGTTGAAGCAGTAAGACTATACTAAGAAGCAAGGCATTTCTCGAACATGGGAAAACACAGAAATGCTTTCGTGTTTAATAAGTGTAATAGCTTCATGCTTTCATATGAGTTCTGTACTATATACTAAAAAGAAAGAAAACTAGTTTGAGTATATGGAGAACATGGAAATACACTAAACTATTGCCAGGCCAAGTAATTAAAAAGCAACTAGGCAAAGCCGGCAACTTGCAGAATATAATTGTCACTAGTGAAGCATAGAAATAGGACATTCAAAGGGAAAGATTAGTACAAATAATCCTAGGTCACCAAATAAATGAAGGGGATCAAAGTCAGTACAATTTTTTCATCATGTCATTTTATCAAGGTCTTGGCATAACCCAATCTAGAGGATGCTCCCGTAAGTTCCGAAACAGCTCTACCAAAAAATCCATGTATCTGAAAATAAATCAAGAGTAGTATGAAAAATGTGATGTATTGCATTTTGACAAAGTGCAGAGGTGGTTCTAAAGCCAAAAGAAAATAATCTGAGTTTATGATTCTATCGTGTACCTTGTGAGCCAAACAAGAGAAACGGAGGTACTCTTGAAAAGAGTATTTGTTTTGACATCATGGTTCACCAAACTGTACAAGTATTCGAACTTGGAAGGATTGGATTGATATATTCTTTCCATTGGCTACACACAGGAAAAAGTGCAGAGAGTGAGTATAATAACATGCATTCAAACTCAAGAAGCAAAATATATATCATATGTATATAGATTATACCCACAAGACAAAGACAAAGACGAGTCGATTTTCTCCATAATGACAACAGCAAGCATAAGGTAGTAAAAACTTGCAGCGAAAATAAAAGGAGAAAATAAATGAAAATAGCATCTCACCACTGCACAAGCAAAGATGGATGTCCTAACACGATTCAAAGGTTCTCCAAATTGAACTGGATCAAGGCGAGAACCAAAGTCAGGAAGTTGATCGATGTTATACATATAAAAAATCACATGGGTATGTAGCATGCATTAAGCTCAAAAAACCATGTGCAAGCAGCAAGCAACGAGGTTCAACACTTCAAATGAAAGTTACACACACACTCACACACATCATTGGGGTTACCAGCACTACCCCAACCCGTCAAAAACCCAAGCCAAACAACTAGAAGGTATATATAAGCATAACAACTAGAAGGATTATACGAGGGATCAATCAGAACCCATTAATAATTTCGAACCCAAAACAACAAAATCAATCAGAACCCAATAATGATTTCACAATCTACAAAACAAAATCATAGAAATAGGTCGTCGAATTTGGAATTTACCAGATGAAGATGAGCAGGACGAGCGAGAAGGACCAGCGAGGAGGACCGGAGAGGAGGACGACCAAGAATGAGGAGCGAGCAACACTCTCGAAGACGGGCTTAGCAATCCCGTGAGAATTGGGGTTCTCGCTAAGAACGTTTAGAGAAGGGGTTAGTCGGAGCGAGTACCGGCTAATCCCATTAAACTTAATCCCTGCACCAAACAAACACTGGACTATAGTCCAGTCCAATGAAACTTAGTGAGCCCAAACAAACACACCCTATATGGTATTATTTGTTAAAAATAAAAATAAAAAAAATCATCGTGCAACATCAAAGTCCATTAAGATATTTTTATTTTAGAAGTTTAAATATCATTATTAAGAAATTCTACATATACTAAAACCCATCATCTTAAGTACAGTAAAATGACAGAAATACCCCTGTTTTACTGTATAATTTTTTTTTGTCTTTTTCTTACTTGCAGAGTGAAATGACGAAAACAGGCATGGTGTACGTGTTGATTTTCTCCATTTGTGCGCTGTCTTTGCCTCCTCTTTCCCCCATGGCTTCATTCCGCTTTATCTCTTCTGTCGCTCTCGACCACCACAAAAACCTCAAACCAACAAATCCATTTCTATAAGTACTCTCACAATCAGCTATTCTCTCTCACTCGCCGCCACACTACAAACCAGTCTTCGTCGTCCATCGGAAAACCCAAGAAGAAATGTTGATCGTCGGCCGACACCCAGACTGCAACATCATCTTGGCTTTGCAAATTCCACCTCCAAATCCATTCTGACCCTTTTTCCCAAAAGCTCTCTCACCGATTTGTGATCACGTAAGATATTAGGGTTTTTATTTGGCATTTCATTCAAGTATTCTTTGCTTCAAATTAGAAAACAAACTTAAGCCCTCAAACCCTTAAAAAATAACTTTAACAAAACGCTCACACTGTTTACTTTAATGAAAAATCACATTTTTACATTAAAAAATCAATCTTGGTACTATTTATTTTACATTTTATTTTGTCCTTATCGTTAATTTGAAGCTCTTTTCATTATTTTTCTTAAAAAAAACTAATGAAAAGAGTTTGAAAATTTTGAGTTTTAACTATAAAAATAAAATAAAAAGTAAAATAAATAGTAACATAATTGACTTTCTAGTATAAAAATGTAATTTTTCGTTAAAATAAACAGTACCGACTTTTCGTTAAAGTTTTCTGAAAAAATCTTCATTCGTATGCATTCTATATGCACCTTCACTTCACTTGGTTTTCTTATACGTCCTATTGTTACGAAATAAATTTAACACACATCCATACTAACAGCTCCCGTTTTCAAAATTTGTAGAAACTAGCTGTGAACCGTTGCAGAAAAAATTGAGAAAAGAAAACACCTCTACATACTGAAGAGTATGTCTAACTTTAGCATACTTGAAGCGGGTACGCTATGTCATCAACTACCTCTAATTTTGTAAACCGTTAATTCTATCTTAAAATTTGAAATTATGTAAGATTTATTGAATACTTTTTTCTAACTGTCTCTCGCTGCAGAATCAAAGCCACCAACAGCTCTAGTCACGCAGTTCGTCGTCGTCCAGTATTCCTCCAAAATTCCACTATCTCCCTTTGCTCTCTCCGACTCAGTGTGTCTCTATTCTTCCAGGTGCACCCATATCTATATCCCAAACGACTGTTTATATGTATCTATTTGTTAGAGAAGGCTTTTGCCTTTTGGGTTCAATTTTATCTACTCTCTGCATTGGATTTGATGTCTTCTCAGTCCTACGTTTTTTTATTCAGCAATGGAGCTTGCATTATCGCATGAGAAATTGGCAAATGAAAGCTGCGCCACTTGCACAGTGTAAAACATTCATTGTTATTGGATGATGTCTTCTTAATATAAGATGATTAGGTTTAGGTGATTATATTTTGTACCGGTAACATCGATTGGTTCGTGTTATGAATTAATAATCTTACAATACTATGTTCATCCTCGAATTCACAACTAATAGGTTGCTGAGAAGAGCAAAAATATGCAGTTAACAAATTTTGTTGAAACCGAGTTTTTATTGGATGAGCGGGTCAATCTTTATATCTTCCTTTATTTTTCCTCAGTTGGAAAGATCCTACAGGGACCCTTGCGGCATGATTTTTGATGTTCTGCTTTTACTTTTGTAGGTGGAAACCATCAAGAAAATATCTGAATTTGTTGCTCAACTAAGGACACTTCGCAAAGGACACAGTAGGCACCCATAATTCAATTTCGTTGTCATCTTTATCCTACGTTAAGTGTTCATCTTTTGAAAATATCATTACTTTATCGATTTCATTTTCCATTTCTTTAAACCTAGGTGTTGCTCAACAGGGATGTTGTTGCTACGTAATGATGAGTTTGTCTGTTGTTGAAAGTGGTGTTATGTTGTCCGATGCGCTGATTGTAGCTGTGTAGAGGTTTTATGTTAGTTTTCGGATGAGGAAAATGATGAAAAACAACGTTAAGGAAAAGAATCATCTCTGTATATGGTTTTGAATTGATTACAAGATATGTTGCTATCTTTGAAGAAGAAAGAAACGGCAGACCTAAAGCTCAAAACATAAAGAGTAAAACAATAGTATTTATATACTTGACTGCATTTGAAACCCTAAAAGAACATTCTTCTTGCTCATCCTTATGTATGCACAGTTGTCCAAGCCTTTTTGTCAATGTACCGTTGAGGTGATGCTAGATGAGTGATGGGTGGTTTTGATCAATTGAACAGGTGTCTTGGCAAGTGTGGCACCATGGGCTTTGTTCACTAGACTATGGTTAATATTCCCCCTCAAGCTAAGCTGCGGAGATTGAGCAGTTAGCTTGGAACTAAGCAACTTGAAACGAGCTTTTGGCAAGCTGCTGATTGTGAGAGGTCACATATGATATGACAACTAACTTGTTGATGACCAGTTCACGAATGTAATGATAGTCAATCTCGATATGCTTCATTCTTGCATGAAAAATAGGATTGGTAGCAAGAGCAAGAGCACTTAGATTGTCACATAAGAGCAGCAGTGGATTATGTAGATAGAAGCGAAGGCCATGGTGGAGGTAGCAAATCCATGATACTTTAACGGTTGTTTGGGCTAGGGAACGGTATTCACTTTCAGTCGAAGACCGAGCAATAGTTGGTTGCTTCTTTGCACTCCATGAAATAAGGTTGTTTCCAAAAAATATGCAGAACCACTATGTAGAACGATGATCAATGGGACAACCAGCCCAGTCGGCGTCCCAAAAAGCAGTGATGTTTATAAAGTCTTTGATGAGAAAAAGTCCATGATCTGGCGTCCCTTTATGATATCAGAGAATCCGCTTGACGGCTGTGAAATGAGTTGTTCTGGGATTTTGAAGATGTTGACAAAATTGACTAACGGAAAATACGATGTTAGGTCTTGTCCATGTAAGGTATTGCAAAGCACCAACCAATGATCTGTACATGGTAGGATTTTGAAGCAATTCACCATCGTAAGGAGCAGGTTTAGAAGCAGATGAAGGTGATGCACATGGTTTAGAATCCACCATGTTGGCTTTTGTTAGGAGGTCATGCGCATGCTTGGTTTGACACAAGAAGAGTGTGTCTGCAGTTAGATGAGCTTGAATACCAAGAAAAAAGTGCAATGGACCAAGATTCTTCATAGCAAACTGAGTACTGAGCTTGTTGATCAGAAATTCACAATGAGAAGAAGAGTTACCTGTAATCAGAATATCATCAACATAAACAAGTATAAAGGTGAGTGAGTGAACATCCTTGACAAAGAGTGAAGGATCTACATTAGAGGAACGGAAACCGAGAGCTGTAAGACTACGACAGAGCTCCTCATACCAAGCTCGCGGAGCTTGTTTGAGACCATATATAGACTTGTGAAGCTTGCACACAAAATGAGGTCTGAGAGGATCTACAAATCCTTGAGGTTGCACCATGTGCACATCTTCATGAAGTGTGCCATGAAGGAAGGCATTGGAGATATCCCATTGAGTAATCTGCCAATTGAACTGGACAACCAAAGATAAAATGAGTTTGATAGTTGTTGGTTTAGCGACCGGACTGAATGTTTCATGGTAGTCAATACCATGTTGTTGAAGAAACCCTTTAGCAACGTGTTGTGCTTTGTATCGATCCAAACTACCATCTGCCTTGTATTTAACTCGATATACCCATTTAGATCCAATAATGTTGTGAGAATGAGGTGGTGGGACAAGTGTCCATGTGCATGTAGACTTAAGAGCTTCGAATTCTGCATTCATTGCTGCTTTCCAGTGAGGATCAGAAGAAGCTTGTTTGAATGTGGTAGGAGTATATATTTGGAGAGTAGTGGATAAGGCACTAGAAAAGGGATGACGGGTAGATAAAAGTTTAGGCTTATATATACCTGTTTTGGAACGGGTTTCCATGGGATGAATGTTGATAGTTGGTGGTGGGAGAGTGAGGGAAGGTGGGTCAAGTGTAATACGAAGTGGTGAAGAAAATTTTTGATCAATTGAATGGTTAGGAGGTCCGGAAGAGGATTGAGGTGAGGTTAAGGCAGGTGTTATATTTGGTGGTGATGTGGGTGAAGAGGAAGGTGGAAAAGTTATATTTGGTGTGTGAGTGGGTGATATTTCGTTGGTATTTGTGATCAGGTGAGTGGGTGATGTTTGGTTGGTCTTTGGGATCAGAGGGCTATGAGGAGGTGAATAGGATGTGGGTGGGGTCCAAGATGATGGTGATAAGGTTGTAGTAGTTGATGGCATGTGAGGTGGAGGGTGGGGATGATCAGGTAGAAAAGAGGGTAATTGTTGTATGTGGGGTTCTTGAACAGGTTGTGAATTGGAATGTGACTGTTGAAAGAGAAAGCATGCTTCATCAAACCGTTACATTCCGCGAAATGTAGGCATTACCGGTTACAAGATCCAAACATCTATATCCTTTGTGTTGAAGCCCATATCCAATAAATACACATTTTTTACCTCGAAAAGAAAACTTGTGGTTGGAGTAGGGTCTTAGCCATGGATAGCAAGTGCAACCATATACCTTTAAAAATGAATAATCAAGTGGGCAATGAAATAGTTTTTGAAGTGGTGATACAAATTTAAGTGTAGAAGATGGTGTTCTATTGATAAGATACACCGAAGTTTGTACCACTTCTACCCAATATTGGAGGGGAACATTTGATTGAGCAAATAAAGTTCTAGTAAGCTCAATAATGTGTCTATGCTTCCTCTCCTCTAAACCATTTTGATCAGGTGTGTGTGGGCAACAAAATTGTTGTGTTATTCCACGAGATGTGAGAAAGGACTTAAAAAGCATTGCTTGTATATCCCCCCCCCAACTATCACATCGAATAGCTTTGATCTTTTGATCAAATTGATTTTCAACTTGTAGTTTAAAATTCTGAAAGGCTTTAAAAGCATCAGATTTTAATTTTAAACGATATGGCCAACAAAATCGAGACCAATCATCAATGAAAATAATGTAATACTTGAAACCAAAAACGGAAGAGAGAGGAGTCGGACCCCAAATATCAGAGTGGATTAATTGTAGAGGAGATGTTGAATTACATTGAGCTCTTGAAAAGGGTAACCTAGACTACTTGCCTAAAGGACAACTATTACAAAAGGAGAGATCTTTAATGTTGCCATCAAGAGCAATATTTGAGGAGGAGACAATCCGTTGAAAAAAATGAAAGTTAGGGTGCCCGAGGCGCTTGTGCCAACGATTGGGCGTTGCCTTGATACTAAAACAAGTAGGAGATGATGGCATTTTCGAGAAAGGAATTTTGTACAGGCAATCTTCAGTAGGGCCTTGAAAAAGGGTTTTCCATGTAACCATGTCCATAATGATGCAAGAAAATGGGGTAAGTATCAAGCAACAATTATTGTCATTAGTAAATTGATAAACAGACAACAAATTATGAGTAGCTTGAGGTGTGTGAAGAATATTGTTGAATAAGAATTTGGAAAGAGTGTAGAAGTAGGATTTACCAGAGTGCTCAATGTCAAGAGATTGACCATTTGCTACACTAACTTTGTCTAGGCCTGTGTAGTATGGCTGGGCCCAGGCCAGGCCGGGCCCAATTTTGAAGGAACCGGACCGGATCCGAGTTTAAAAGAATGGGCAGGCTGGATCGCGTACATTATATTTCAATACAGGAACCAGACCTAACACAGCCCATTTGAAACGGGCCGATCTGGGTCGGGTCCACGGATCTTTTTTTTTTTTTGGGAAAACAAATTATAGCAGCACAGTTGCACAGATTCAGTTTCAAACATTACATTCCAACCATTACAACGGCACATATACAAACATCATTCAAACATCGTTTGTTTGATGTATGTTAGAGGATATGCAGACTCAATTTGGCACCAGACTTGAATCTGTTTTACTCTCTAGATTAAACATGGAGGAATCAAAGGACTAAAGGCATCTGAATATCACATTCGCAATATATGCGAGTTATATGTATATTTATATGTTCCTACGATTTTTAAAAACCAAGCAATTAAATGTTAATTGCTCAATCCACAGGACCACAGCAAATGGATAATTATTTCTCACCATCCAAGCATTTTCAAGACTTTGTCTGTGTTCTCTGAGTTAACTTTTAATGCCAGCGAGCTGAGCAACTCCGCTTGTTGCATCAAACCAATTATCTTCGGGTCATCCTTCTTGAGCAACTCCGCTTGGTGCAATGCCCGTTATGCTGGTCTTGCAGATTCTCTACATTGGGAGCATTCTGAATCAACACAGTAAATAGAGGTCTTAGCTGCTGATTTATCTTTTCACACTGCTCAAGTAGTCTGTCCCCAAAGGTGCAATTTTTGGATAGACTAGGGATATGGCTTCTCCACCGTTGCACAAAGAAAACCAAACACACACAGAAACCTATATAAAACACCAACAATCAGTAATTCAACAAAATGATGATCAACTCATTTCAGCATTCCCGTGAATTCATGAAACCCAATAAAGAAAATTAGCTCAGTAAACATGTATATGAACATATGTGTGTACCTATCTGTGTGTGTTGTCTAAGCAACAAAATACAACAGAGTGAGAGGGTATAGAGGGCATTGCACCAAGGAATTTGAGAAGCTCCTCGGTAGCAAAAGGAGGGTTGAGGAGAATATTTCCAGCCTCCTTGAGCTGCTCCTCCAGCTCTTTCTTAGAAGAGCAAGACATTTCAACAACAACCCAGAAAACAAAGAAACCACGTTTTAGGGATTTATGCAATTGAAGGGAAGAACTATAGTCCAATTCAAATTGAAAACCCACATTAAAATCCAGAAATTATGCAATTATGCAATTGAAATACATGAATTATGCAATTGAAGGGAATAACTACAAATCGTGGAGGGCAGGGGACGACGACGACGGAGAATGACGACGTGTGGGTGGAACCGTGGAGAGGAGGGGACGACGACGACACAAGACAGCGAGAGAATCGAGTTGAGTTCGATGACTCCAGTGACAGAGTCGAGCTCGTTTATCAATCAAAGTGGTGTGGGTGCCTGGGTTCTGTGATGTCGGGGTGGTGGAGGAGACGACGAGGCGAGACGACGAGAGACAATGGAGTCGAGTTCGAGGACTCCAGTGACAGAGTCGAGCTCGAGGAGACCTAGGTGGGGTAAAACTAACGGTTCAGATTTGATGGTAGGTTCTTTTTCAATCTCGTCCGTTCATTGCAATTACAAACGGACCGGTTCGGGTACCCGTTTTTCTATACTTTGGAACCGGCCCGCCCCTAAAATTTTAAAGCCTCGGCTCGGCCCGCCCCGTTTTTCTTTTTAAAAATTAGGAACCGCCCCCTATCCGTCCCGACCCGCGGTTCCTATACCCGTTTGCCCACCCCTGCTGTGTAGTCCAACCGAAATGAGAGATTGGAAAGGTCATTGGTAATGTGATGTGTGGCCCTAGAGTCGGCATACCAGGAAGATGTGGAGGGAGAAGCTTGATTCATGGAGGAGTATGATGCAGACAAAGAAGACAATTGAGGCTGATAGTAGTTTAGGGAAGGTGTAGTAAGTTTTGATGGTGAAGGGAAATCTTGGAAATTCTGGTTCAAACGGTTACAGCATCTAGCAGTAGAATGGCCATGGTTATTGTAGAACGTACAAAAATCTGTGGTGTTGTTAGTGGTGTTATAATGGAAGAAGTTGTCGGAATTGTTGGAAAAGTTGGGATGATGCAAGCGATTTTGGTTAGAGGTGTAGTTTTTGTTGGGCCTGGAATGGGAAAAACGGGATTGAGAGTTATTGTTGAAAAGCTTGGAAGGTGCAGATGTGTGAAAAGCTTGACAATAGTGTTCTTGGATATAAGCGGTACAGCTCTCGATAGCTAGCTCTTCACTGAGCAAGAGGACTTGGAGTTCTTCAGGGTTTACAGGATCTGAACGAACTCTAATCGAAGTAGCAAAAGCATTGTAGTCACTAGGAAGGCCATTGATGGTATAAGCTACAAAATCAAGGTCATTAAGCGGTGCACCAGCTGCAACAAGAGAATCAGCAGTCTGCTTGACAAGCTGAAAATAGTCAAACAAGGAGAGGATTCCTTTCTTCAAATTTTGAAGCTTAGCTTTGAGCTGCAGCAAGTGTGATCTAGAAATACCACCAAAACAGCTCTCTAGGTTGAGCCATAGAGTATGAGCAGTGGTTGAGCCAACCGTGTAAGGAAGAACAGCTTCGGAGAGACTAGCATTTATCCAAATCTTAACGGTGTGATCTTTCTTTACCCATTAGGCATAAGTAGGGTTTGGAATTGAGGGTTTAGTACCGAGGCATCAGAAAGAAATTATGGGGGGGCAAGGCTCAGATCCATCAATTAGGCCTAACATATCAGAGTTCTCGAAAATGGGGATGAAAAGCTCTTTCCACACAAGGTAGTTGTTACGTGTAAGTTTGGCAGGCGGGAGGAAAGCAATGTGTTGAGCAGCAATGGGAGGCATGTTAGACTGGGTTTGATGAGACAAATAAGATGAGGAACCATCAGAAAATGGGTTAGTCATATCTTGAATCGTTGCAGATGCCATACGTTAGAAGAAGAAAGAACAATGTAATAACCATTGGGTATTAATAGCTCTAGATACCATGATGAAAAACAAAGTTGAGGAAAAGAATCATCTCTGTATATGGTTTTGAATTGATTACAAGATATGTTGCTATCTTTGAAGAAGAAAGAAACGGCAGACCTAAAGCTCAAAACATAAAGAGTAAAACAATAGTATTT
>VIEB01000142.1:885184-913345 GCA_006547085.1 Malus baccata
AAGTGAAATGTTTTAAAGATGTTGTATGGGATTGTAATAGACCTCAAACCTGAGGGGCTACTGTGTAATTTACCCTATTTTTTATTATTTATAAGCGAAAAGTTTTATACTTAATTTTTGTCAAATACAAATTTGAAATCAAACAAATCAACTTTGACAATCCTGCTCTCTTAGCCCTAGTTTGGGGTTGAGGTGATTTAAAAAAAAGCTGCTGTGAAAAAAAGCTGGGAGTGTTTTTGCTGTTTGGTAAACTGAAAAAAAATGGCTTATTTTGAAAGCTGCTGTGAGAATAAGCTGAAATCAAAGGAAAAAGCTGAAGCTGCCATTTGTAGCTTTGGAAAACTGGCTTTTTTTCAAAGCACACAGAACTACATTGCTCCTTTAATGGAAAGACCCACTATCAGACTGCTTTTTTTTCCAAAAGCACTTTTACAAAAAAGTTTACCAAACACTCTGCTGATTTTTTTCACAGCCGCTTATTCTCACAGCAGCTTTTTTTCAAAGCACATCAATACCAAACCAGCCCTTAAGATCCTCAATTTAAGTACCCTGAGGACCAAATAAGTATTAATCACAAAATTATATTAATTAAAATCGAAATGCAAAAAATATTTGACAATATAATAAACCAAAGCCAACTTAAAGCCCATAACTTATTACAAAACTCATGTCTCTTTAGTGTATATGGTATTATTTGTTAAAAATAAAAATAAAAAAATCATCGTGCAACATCAAAGTCCATTAAGATATTTTTATTTTAGAAGTTTAAATATCATTATTAAGAAATTCTACATATACTAAAACCCATCATCTTAAGTACAGTAAAATGACGGAAATACCCCTGTTTTACTGTATAATTTTTTTTTGTCTTTTTCTTACTTGCAGAGTGAAATTACGAAAACAGGCATGGTGTACGTGTTGATTTTCTCCATTTGTACGCTGTCGTTGCCTCCTCTTTCCCCCATGGCTTCATCCCGCTTTATCTCTTCTGTCGCTCTCGACCACCACAAAAACCTCAAACCAACAAATCCATTTCCATAAGTACTCTCACAATCAGCTATTCTCTCTCACTCGCCGCCACACTACAAACCAGTCTTCGTCGTTCATCGGAAAACCCAAGAAGAAATGTTGATCGTCGGCCGACACTCAGACTGCAACATCGTCTTGGCTTTGCAAATTCCACCTCCAAATCCATTCTAACCCTTTTTCCCATAAGCTCTCTCACCGATTTGTGATCAGGTAAGATATTAGGGTTTTTATTTGGCATTTCATTCAAGTATTCTTTGCTTCAAATTAGAAAACAAACTTAAGCCCTCAAACCTTTAAAAAAATAATTTTAACAAAAAGCTCTTACCGTTCATTTTAATGAAAAAATATATTTTTATACTAAAAAATCAATCTTGATACTATTCATTGTACATTTTATTTTGTCCTTATCGTTAATTTGAAGTTTTTTTCATTATTTTTCTTAAAAAAAAAACTAATAAAAATGATTTGAAAATTTTGAGTTTTAATTATAAAAATAAAATAAATAGTAAAATAAATAGTAACATGATTACCTTTCTATTATAAAATGTGATTTTTCGTTAAAGTAAACAGTACCGGACTTTTCGTTAAAGTTTTCTAAAAAAATCTTCATTCGTATGCATTCTATATGCACCTTCACTTCACTTGGTTTTCTTATACGTCTTATTGTTACGAAATAAATTTAACACACATCCATACTAACAACTCCTATTTTCAAAATTTGTAGAAACTAGCTATGAACCGTTGCAGGAAAAATTTAGAAAAGAAAGCACGTCTACATACTGAAGAGTATGTCTAACTTTAGCATACTTGAAGCCGGTACGCTATGTCATCAACTATCTCTAATTTTGTAAACCGTTAATTCTATCTTAAAATTTGAAATTATGTAAGATTAATTGAATACTTTTTTCTAACTGTCTCTCGCTGCAGAATCAAAGCCACCAACAGCTCTGGTCATGCAGTTCGTCGTCGTCCAGTATTCCTCCAAAATTCCACTATCTCTCTTTGCTCTCTCCGACTCAGTGTATCTCTATTCTTCCAGGTACACCCATATCTATATCCCAAACGACTGTTTATATGTATCTATTTGTTAGATAAGGCTTTTGCCTTTTGGGTTCAATTTTATCTACTCTCTGCATTGGATTTGATGTCTTCTCAGTCCTACGTTTTTTTATTCAGCAATGGAGCTTGCATTATCGCATGAGAAATTGGCAAATGAAAGCTGCGCCACTTGCACAGTGTAAAACATTCATTGTTATTGGATGATGTCTTCTTAATATAAGATGATTAGGTTTAGGTGATTATATTTTGTACCGGTAACATCGATTGGTTCGTGTTATGAATTAATAATCTTACAATACTATGTTCATCCTCGAATTCACAACTAATAGGTTGCTGAGAAGAGCAAAATATGCAGTTAACAGATTTTGTTGAAACCGAGTTTTTATTGGATGAGCGGGTCAGTCTTTATATCTTCCTTTATTTTTCCTCAGTTGGAAATGTTCTACAGGGACCCTTGCGGCATGATTTTTGATGTTCTGCTTTTACTTTTGTAGGTGGAAACCATCAAGAAAATATCTAAATCTGTTGCTCAACTAAGGACACTTCGCAAAGGACACGGTAGGCACCCATAATTCAATTTCGTTGTCATCTTTATCCTACGTTAAGTGTTCATCTTTTGAAAATATCATTACTTTATCCGATTTCATTTTCCATTTCTTTAAACCTAGGTGCTGCTCAACAGGGATGTTGTTGCTACGTAATGATGAGTTTGTCTGTTGTTGAAAGTGGTGTTATGTTGTCCGATGCGCTGATTGTAGCTGTGTAGAGGTTTTATGTTAGTTTTCGGATGAGGAAAATGATGAAAAACAACGTTAAGGAAAAGAATCATCTCTGTATATGGTTTTGAATTGATTACAAGATATGTTGCTATCTTTGAAGAAGAAAGAAACGGCAGACCTAAAGCTCAAAACATAAAGAGTAAAACAATAGTATTTATATACATGACTGCATTTGAAACCCTAAAAGAACATTCTTCTTGCTCATCCTTATGTATGCACAGTTGTCCAAGCCTTGTTGTCAATGTACCGTTGAGGTGATGCTAGATGAGTGATGGGTGTTTTTGATCAATTGAACAGGTGTCTTGGCAAGGTGTGGCACCATGGGCTTTGTTCACTAGACTATGGTTAATATTCCCCCCCCTCAAGCTAAGCTGCGGAGATTGAGCAGTTAGCTTGAAACGAGCTTTTGGCAAGCTGCTGATTGTGAGAGGTCACATATGATATGACAACTAACTTGTTGATGACCAGTTCACGAATGTAATGATAGTCAATCTCGATATGCTTCATTCTTGCATGAAAAATAGGATTGGTAGCAAGAGCAAGAGCACTTAGATTGTCACATAAGAGCAGCAGTGGATTATGTAGATAGAAGCGAAGGCCATGGTGGAGGTAGCAATCCATGATACTTCAACGGCTGTTTGGGCTAGGGAACGGTATTCACTTTCAGTCGAAGACCGAGCAATAGTTGATTGCTTCTTTGCACTCCATGAAATAAGGTTGTTTCCAAAAAATATGCAGAACCACTATGTAGAACGATGATCAATGGGACAACCAGCCCAGTCGGCGTCCCAAAAAGCAGTGATGTTTATAAAGTCTTTGATGAGAAGAAGTCCATGATCTGGCGTCCCTTTATGATATCAGAGAATCCGCTTGACGGCTGTGAAATGAGTTGTTCTGGGATTTTGAAGATGTTGACAAAATTGACTAACGGAAAATACGATGTTAGGTCTTGTCCATGTAAGGTATTGCAAAGCACCAACCAATGATTTGTACATGGTAGGATTTTGAAGTAATTCACCATCGTAAGGAGCAGGTTTAGAAGCAGATGAAGGTGATGCACATGGTTTAGAATCCACCATGTTGGCTTTTGTTAGGAGGTCATGCGCATGCTTGGTTTGACACAAGAAGAGTGTGTCTGCAGTTAGATGAGCTTGAATACCAAGAAAAAAGTGCAATGGACCAAGATTCTTCATAGCAAACTGAGTACTGAGCTTGTTGATCAGAAATTCACAATGAGAAGAAGAGTTACCTGTAATCAGAATATCATCAACATAAACAAGTATAAAGGTGAGTGAGTGAACACCCTTGACAAAGAGTGAAGGATCTACATTAGAGGAACGGAAACCGAGAGCTATAAGACTGCGACAGAGCTCCTCATACCAAGCTCGCGGAGCTTGTTTGACACCATATATAGACTTGTGAAGCTTGCACACAAAATGAGGTCTGAGAGGATCTACAAATCCTTGAGGTTGCACCATGTGCACATCTTCATGAAGTGTGCCATGAAGGAAGGCATTGGAGATATCCCATTGAGTAATCTGCCAATTGAACTGGACAACCAAAGATAAAATGAGTTTGATAGTTGTTGGTTTAGCGACCGGACTGAATGTTTCATGGTAGTCAATACCATGTTGTTGAAGAAACCCTTTAGCAACGTGTTGTGCTTTGTATCGATCCAAACTGTATTTAACTCGATATACCCATTTAGATCCAATAATGTTGTGAGAATGAGGTGGTGGGACAAGTGTCCATGTGCATGTAGACTTAAGAGCTTCGAATTCTGCAGTCATTGCTGCTTTCCAGTGAGGATCAGAAGAAGCTTGTTTGAATGTGGTAGGAGTATATATTTGGAGAGTAGTGGATAAGGCACTAGAAAAGGGATGACGGGTGGATAAAAGTTTAGGCTTATATATACCTGTTTTGGAACGGGTTTCCATGGGATGAATGTTGATAGTTGGTGGTGGGAGAGTGAGGGAAGGTGGGTCAAGTGTAATACGAAGTGGTGAAGAAAATTTTTGATCAATTGAATGGTTAGGAGGTCCGGAAGAGGATTGAGGTGAGGTTAAGGCAGGTGTTATATTTGGTGGTGATGTGGGTGAAGAGGAAGGTGGAAAAGTTATATTTGGTGTGTGAGTGGGTGATATTTCGTTGGTATTTGTGATCAGGTGAGTGGGTGATGTTTGGTTGGTCTTTGGGATCAGAGGGCTATGAGGAGGTGAATAGGATGTGGGTGGGGTCCAAGATGATGGTGATAAGGTTGTAGTAGTTGATGGCATGTGAGGTGGAGGGTGGGGATGATCAGGTAGAAAAGAGGGTAATTGTTGTATGTGGGGTTCTTGAACAGGTTGTGAATTGGAATGTGACTGTTGAAAGAGAAAGCATGCTTCATCAAACCGTTACATTCCGCGAAATGTAGGCATTACCGGTTACAAGATCCAAACATCTATATCCTTTGTGTTGAAGCCCATATCCAATAAATACACATTTTTTACCTCGAAAAGAAAACTTGTGGTTGGAGTAGGGTCTTAGCCATGGATAGCAAGTGCAACCATATACCTTTAAAAATGAATAATCAAGTGGGCAATGAAATAGTTTTTGAAGTGGTGATACAAATTTAAGTGTAGAAGATGGTGTTCTATTGATAAGATACACCGAAGTTTGTACCACTTCTACCCAATATTGGAGGGGAACATTTGATTGAGCAAATAAAGTTCTAGTAAGCTCAATAATGTGTCTATGCTTCCTCTCCTCTAAACCATTTTGATCAGGTGTGTGTGGGCAACAAAATTGTTGTGTTATTCCACGAGATGTGAGAAAGGACTTAAAAAGCATTGCTTGTATATCCCCCCCCCCAACTATCACATCGAATAGCTTTGATCTTTTGATCAAATTGATTTTCAACTTGTAGTTTAAAATTCTGAAAGGCTTTAAAAGCATCAGATTTTAATTTTAAAAGATTTTAATTTTAAACGATATGGCCAACATAATCAAGACCAATCATCAATGAAAATAATGTAATACTTGAAACCAAAAACGGAAGAGATAGGAGTCGGACCCCAAATATCAGAGTGGATTAATTGTGGAGGAGATGTTGAATTACATTGAGCTCTTGAAAAGGGTAACCTAGACTACTTGCCTAAAGGACAACTATTACAAAAGGAGAGATCTTTAATGTTGCCATCAAGAGCAATATTTGAGGAGGAGACAATCCGTTGAAAAAATTGAAAGTTAGGGTGCCCGAGGCGCTTGTGCCAAAGATTGGGTGTTGCCTTGGTACTAAAACAAGTAGGAGATGATGGCATTTTTGAGAAAGGAATTTTGTACAGGCAATCTTCAGTAGGGCCTTGAAAAAGGGTTTTCCATGTAACCATGTCCATAATGATGCAAGAAAATGGGGTAAGTATCAAGCAACAATTATTGTCATTAGTAAATTGATAAACAGACAACAAATTATGAGTAGCTTGAGGTGTGTGAAGAATATTGTTGAATAAGAATTTGGAAAGAGTGTAGAAGTAGGATTTACCAGAGTGCTCAATGTCAAGAGATTGACCATTTGCTACACTAACTTTGTCTAGGCCTGTGTAGTAGGGCTGGGCCTAGGCCAGGCCGGGCCCAATTTTGAAGGAACCGGACCGGATCCGAGTTTAAAAGAAATGGGCAGGCCGGATCAGGTACATTATATTTCAATACAGGAACCGAACCTAACACAGCCCATTTGAAACGGGCCAATCTGGGTCGGGTCTACGGATCCTTTTTTTTTTTTGGGAAAACAAATTATAGCAGCACAGTTGCACAGATTCAATTTCAAACATTACATTCCAACCATTACAACGGCACATATACAAACATCATTCAAACATCGTTTGTTTGATGTATGTTAGAGGATATGCAGACTCAATTTGGCACCAGACTTGAATCTGTTTTACTCTCTAGATTAAACATGGAGGAATCAAAGGACTAAAGGCATCTGAATATCACATTCGCAATATATGCGAGTTATATGTATATTTATATGTTCCTACGATTTTTAAAAACCAAGCAATTAAATGTTAATTGCTCAATCCACATGACCACAGCAAATGGATAATTATTTCTCACCATCCAAGCATTTTCAAGACTCTGTCTGTGTTCTCTGAGTTAACTTTTAATGCCAGCGAGCTGAGCAACTCCGCTTGTTGCATCAAACCAATTATCTTCGGGTCATCCTTCTTGAGCAACTCCGCTTGGTGCAATGCTCGTTATGCTGGTCTTGCAGATTCTCTACATTGGGAGCATTCTGAATCAACACAGTAAATAGAGGTCTTAGCCGCTGATTTATCTTTTCACACTGCTCAAGTAGTCTGTCCTCAGAGATAGGCCTGGTATTTTGGACCTAACCCGTTAACCCGACCCGACCTAACCCGTTAATATTTGTATTTGGGTGGATGCTTAACGGGTCGGATCGTTAATGGGTGAACCCGTTAACAACCCGTTAAATAACGGGTCACTTTGGGTCAACCCGTTAGACCCGTTAAGACCCGTTAACACCCGTTAGCACCCATTAGTTGAGGATATTTTAGTAATTTTATTAAAATCTTAATGACAAAAAATAAACTTTATGCAAAAAATAAAAATAAAAATAATTGTTAACGGGTGAAACGGGTGACCCGTTAGCTTAACGGGTCGGGTTCGGGTGACCCGTTAACTTAACGGGTCGGGTTCAACCCGATCCAAACCCAATAAATCCGACCCGTTTACAGGTCTACCCAGAGGTGCAATTTTTGGATAGACTAGGGATATGGCTTCTCCACCGTTGCACAAAGAAAACCAAACACACACAGAAACCTATATAAAACACCAACAATCAGTAATTCAACAAAATGATGATCAACTCATTTCAGCATTCCCGTGAATTCATGAAACCCAATAAAGAAAATTAGCTCAGTAAACATGTATATGAACATATGTGTGTACCTATCTGTGTGTGTTGTCTAAGCAACAAAATACAACAGAGTGAGAGGGTATAGAGGGCATTGCACCAAGGAATTTGAGAAGCTCCTCGGTAGCAAAAGGAGGGTTGAGGAGAATATTTCCAGCCTCCTTGAGCTGCTCCTCCAGCTCTTTCTTAGAAGAGCAAGACATTTCAACAACAACCCAGAAAACAAAGAAGCCACGTTTTAGGGATTTATGCAATTGAAGGGAAGAACTACAGTCCAATTCAAATTGAAAACCCACATTAAAATCCAGAAATTATGCAATTATGCAATTGAAATACATGAATTATGCAATTGAAGGGAATAACTACAAATCGTGGAGGGCAGGGGACGACGACGACGGAGAATGACGACGTGTGGGTGGAACCGTGGAGAGGAGGGGACGACGACGACACAAGACAGTGAGAGAATCGAGTTGAATTCGATGACTCCAGTGACAAAGTCGAGCTCGTTTATCAATCAAAGTGGTGTGGGTGCCTGGGTTCTGTAATGTCGGGGTGGTGGAGGAGACGACGAGGCGAGACGACGAGAGACAATGGAGTTGAGTTCGAGGAGACCTAGGTGGGGTAAAACTAACGGTTCAGATTTGATGGTAGGTTCTTTTTCAATCTCGTCCGTTCATTGCAATTACAAACGGACCGGTTCGGGTACCCGTTTTTCTATACTTTTGGAACCGGCCCACCCCTAAAATTTTAAAGCCTCGGCTAGGCCCACCCCGTTTCTCTTTTTAAAAATTAGGAACCGGCCCGTACCCGTCCCGACCCGTGGTTCTTATACCCGTTTGCCCACCCCTACTATGTAGTCCAACCGAAATGAGAGATTGGAAAGGTCATTGGTAATGTGATGTGTGGCCCTAGAATCAGCATACCAGGTAGATGTGGATGGAGAAGCTTGATTCATGGAGGAGTATGATGCAGACAAAGAAGACAATTGAGGCTGATAGTAGTTTAGGGAAGGTGTAGTAAGTTTTGATGGTGAAGGGAAATCTTGGAAATTCTGGTTCAAACGGTTACGGCATCTAGCAGTAGAATGGCCATGGGTATTGTAGAATGTACAAAAAGGTGTGGTGTTGTTAGTGGTGTTATGATGGAAGAAGTTGTCGGAATTGTTGGAAAAGTTGGGGCGATGCAAGCGATTTTGGTTATAGGTGTAGTTTTTGTTGGGCCTGGAATGGGAAAAACGGGATTGAGAGTTATTGTTGAAAAGCTTGGAAGGTGCAGAGGTGTGAAAAGCTTGACAATAGTGTTCTTGGATATAAGCGGTACAGCTCTCGATAGCTAGCTCTTCACTGAGCAAGAGGCCTTGGAGTTCTTCAGGGTTTACAGGATCTGAACGAACTCTAATCGAAGTAGCAAAAGCATTGTAGTCACTAGGAAGGCCATTGATGGTATAGGCTACAAAATCAAGGTCATTAAGCGGTGCACCAGCTGCAGCAAGAGAATCAGCAGTCTGCTTGACAAGCTGAAGATAGTCAAACAAGGAGAGGATTCCTTTCTTCAAATTTTGAAGCTTAGCTTTGAGCTGCAGCAAGTGTGATCTAGAAATACCACCAAAACAGCTCTCCAGGTTGAGCCATAGAGTATGAGCAGTGGTTGAGCCAACCGTGTAAGGAAGAACAGCTTCGGAGAGACTAGCATTTATCCAAATCTTAACGGTGTGATCTTTCTTTACCTATTGGGCATAAGTAAGGTTTGGAATTGAGGGTTTAGTATCGAGGCATCAGAAAGAAATTATGGGGGGCAAGGCTCAGATCCATCAATTAGGCCTAACATATCATAGTTCTCGAAAATGGGGATGAAAAGCTCTTTCCACACAAGGTAGTTGTTGCGTGTAAGTTTGGCAGGCGGGAGGGAGGCAATGTGTTGAGCAGCAATGGGAGGCGTGTTGGATTGGGTTTGATGAGACAAATAAGATGAGGAAGCATCAGAAAATGGGTTAGTCATATCTTGAATCGTTGAAGATGCCATAGGTTAGAAGAAGAAAAAACAATGTAATAACTATTGGGTATTAATAGCTTTGGATACCATGATGAAAAACAAAGTTGTGGAAAAGAATCATCTCTGTATATGGTTTTGAATTGATTACAAGATATGTTGCTATCTTTGAAGAAGAAAGAAACGGCAGACCTAAAGCTCAAAACATAAAGAGTAAAACAATAGTATTTATATACATGACTACATTTGAAACCCTAAAAGAATATTCTTCTTGCTCATCCTTATCTATGCACAGCTATCCAAGCCTTGTTGTCAATGTACCGTTAAGGTGATGCTATATGAGTGATGGGTGTTTTGATCAATTGAACATGTGTCTTGAAAAGGTGTGGCACCAGGTTCACTGGACTATGGTTAATAGAAAATACATGAGGGACAAATTTTAGCCAAATTAGTTGTTTGCACTAGGTTTTGAGAAACTCAAGTAAATTGTATATAGCTGGGAAGAAATATGCACTTTTGGCTGTACATAGGCTCCCAATTTCTAGGCAAAGGGAAGCAGGAAGAGAGCACCAATGGTGGTGACGATGGAGAATCCCTTCTTTGTGGTGGAAATCGATGATCGATGTGCAGCATTCAGCCCAGTTTATAAGAGGAGGGGTCAGAATGCATAACGAATGACATGGAGATTTGTTTAATTTTATCAAGTTTTGTACTAAGGTAAAACTCACTCCCCATTTCACATAGTTTTAAATGCTGATTAGTATATATGTGTAAATAGGATTGTAAGTATGGTTGTATACATGTAGTAATAGAATTGTAAACATTGTTGTAATTACGTGGAGCTAGAGTTGTAAACCACGGCATAGCGCGGGCTTTTTTTGCTTGTTCAAACTGAATTTGAAACTTGGAATCAATTTCATGTTAGAGTTGGCCCGTACCATAGAAACTAGGAAAACTTGTTTGCTCCTGCATTATGCATACAGAAAATCATAGTAAAAGCTTTTTTAAAACTTGCAGGAAGCAGTTTACGGCTATATATCTGTCCCCTTCCGTCAAGAGACATCTTGTGGTGCTCTTTCAGTTAAAAAATACCTTATAGTATAATTAATCCACAACACCACCATTCATAAGCAACTGGTGTATTTAGCGTGGTTATGCATAGGTAAGTTAGCCCATTTTATTCGAAAATAACTAGGTGATAGTACTTAATTAGTTAATACTTCCTCAAACACAGAATATCTCTTTCAAGTGGTCATGCCTTATTTTTGGTCGATTCAAACTTTTATACTTGGATTTGATAGTTTAGTATTACTTTTTTTAGTAATAATAAAAATGTTCCAGATTCGAATTCTCTAGAAGATTAACAACAACAACAACAAAAAAACACACACACACACCACACAACAAGAGTGATACATGATGATTCTAATATCACATTAATTGAAGCATCCAACCTAAATATATATAAAGATCTTGACCAAAAGAAGAAAACCTAAATATTAAGCTATTAGCGGTTGATAGAGATTCAAAATGGCACTATAAAATCATGGGTCACAACCCCACAAAAGTGGAAGATTAATTATATCTTAATCTAACTCTATGTGTCTCACTTGCACAGAATTTAACCAGCAACTAAAAGATGATCAAATTCAAATTAAGAATTGCCAGAAACAATATTTAAAAATAAATAAATAAGGCACTCCACAAGGAAAAGAAACGCTAAGGAAACTCTCTAAAAAATTAGACTCTTCATGGACTCTCTCTCACATCTTATGTTTTTGGTACAATGTTTTATAATATTAGCACAAGAATTGATGTTAAACTGTGAGATGGTAAAGAATCCATATAGAGTCTCACTTTGAGAGAGTCTCTTAACATTTCTCCCATAGGGAACTATCAGCAGTATTATTCCCCAAATCATTGAGAGATTTTTCAGTGTGACCGGCACACAAGGTGATACACCACGTGTGATTATACAAATAGTGAGATATGTGTGTTAAAAAGTTAATAACTTAAAAAAATAAATTTTCTCACCATTTACATAAAAACACGTAGTGTACTATCCGTATTCCTGTCACAATGAAAAACATCGTTATAATTCCAATTAAAACCCTTTTGCATGCATGTGGGACAACTCCACCTCGTCCAAATACACAACTATTCTCAACTCTTCTTTTTCTACCTTCTCCAACTTCAAAGAAGAAGATGAAGAGGCTTTAACTTTGACTTCCAAAAATACCTCAGCTGCCACTTAGGCAGCACATTGTATGTCCTTTCCAGTACAACTGTACAAGCATTCGACTCGAAGGGTGCGGCAAGGCACTTGCCTCGTTGGGAAAGTTCAATGAACCAGACTAAGAGCTGGTTTGGTATTGCTGTGCTTTGAAAAAAAGCTGTTGTGAGAATAAGCGGCTGTGCTGTGAGAATAAGCGACTGTAAAATAAATCAGTAGAGTGTTTGGTAAACTTTTTTGTAAAAGTGCTTTTGGAAAAAAAAAACAGTCTGATAGTGGGTCTTTTCATAAAAGGAGCACTGTAACTCCGTGTGTTTTGAAAAAAAACCAGTTTTCCAAAGCTACAAATAGCAGCTTTAGCTTTTTCCTTTGATTTCAGCTTATTCTCACAGCAGCTTCCAAAATAAGCCCTTTTTTTCAGTTTACCAAACGCCTAAAACCTTCACAGCTTTTTTTCATGGGTGCTTTTTTTTTAATCACCTCACTCCCAAACCACCCCTAAGGTCTGATTTGGTACTGAGGTGATTTTGAAAAAAGTGGGTATCAAAAAAAGCTAGCAGTTTTTTTGTGTTTGGTAAATATTCAGTTTCAGCTTTTTTTCATAGTTTTGGGTGAAAAAAAAAAGCCAAAAACACAAAGTTGCAAAACCCAGCTTTGAAAAACTAGCTTTTTTCACATCTGTTTTACATAAAAGTTTACGAAACACTATAATATTGCTCTCTTTTTTTTCCAAAAGCACTTTTACAAAAAAAAGTTTACCAAACACTTTGCTGCTTTATTTCACAGCTGCTTGTTCTCACAACACAGCAGAAGCAATTTTTTTCAAAACACAGCAATATTAAACTAACCCTAACCCTTGAGAACCAAAGCTGCAAGTAGCAGCCGCCTAGTGAATGTACCGAGCCACATCCGCGATTTCTTGTGATTCATTGAAGAAAGCTACGCAATGAGCATCACTAGGAATCCCTCAACGGAAGAGGACTGGTATATGTATATACAAGGCTGTATAGATTACTGATAGCAAAGTCTGAAAATCTAGATCTCTAATTACTTTGTAAATGAGATAGGAAACAAAAACTTCATTTCTAGAATGCTTTTTTTTTTTTTTTTTGAAAGACACGAAAGTAGATTTCATTTCATCAAAAAGAGTAGAAACAATGTACAATTTTTTAATCAATGCCTAACACATTCTTCTACAAGTATATCAATAAGAATACTTCGAGGAGAACCATGCCATTCACAGCTTTGGCTCAAAGAGAGTCCGGTCCGCGCAAGGTGATGAGTGACAGAGTTTGCATTGCGACGAGTATGGGTAACAGTAGCTTCAGTGATTGATTTGAGTAATGCTTTGATATCCTCCACAATTTGCCCAATTGATGACAAATTTAGGATTGGATTCTTCACCGCCTCCACAATCTAAAGTGAATCACTTTCAAAAGACAAGTTTTGAAAACCCCTATTCACTGCCCAAGACAAACCCTCCCTGAAAGCAAGTGTAAACCTTCCCTGAGATTCATTAGGAGTATTGAATTATACATTGTATAATGAAAATAATGAACTAAAAATAATGATGCAAAATAATTACCGAAAATAGAGTTCTGAAATTACTTTATAAATTTGAAAACTTACAAATGATTGGGGAACGGATGACTGAAATGAGAAGTTGATATACGCAAACACCTCTCTAAATGAGTTGCGGAAATTAAAATTGTTTACAAATTTTCTTTGGATACAAGAGAAACTCGAAGAAGTTTTGAAATTTAGAAAATAAATTTTGAATTAACTTGCTAACTTAGGCTTCGGAACTTTTCTTTTATAGACTGGATAATGAGGCATGAATGATTGCCTAATTGACTGTCGAAGCACAGAGTGACTGTCGGACCACTGGCTGGATGACTGTTGGTTCATGCGTAAATAGTGGTTTGTCTGAATGATTAATATTTTGACTATTGATCTTGTAAGTGGAGTAATTATTGCTACAACAGTACTATGGATAAATAGTATCTTGTTGGTTTACTGTTGAGCTTGCATGCGGAATGATCATGGGCACAACGGTGGCATTGTAGATGAATAGTATTTTGTCGGATTAGTGTTTAAATTTTTATCCTGGTTGAATAGTGGTCTCCAAAAATTAATTTTAACTTTTGGTTAGTTTACTTGTACGGATCTTGACTATCTTAACAATCTGCCCATTTGAACTTCTGCTCTTCTTTTACTTGCTCAATTTTAAGTGTAGTGGTCTGCTTCTGGGAATAGTTATACACACACACACATAGCCGTAAACTGCTTCTTTCAAGTTTCCAATAAGTTTTTATCCGCCTTCATCACGTGTTCAACAAGGGTGTTACTTATTTTCTTAAACTTAAGTTGATTTGTTTTGTGGAGATGGTCGGTAGATTTTATTGGAATGTTTTTCAATTTCCCTAGTTTATTAGAAAAATATATTAAGGTATAAAATTAAGAAAGTTTCATTGCATTTTCGTCTTAAGTCTCCATTTGTATTGGGACGGATGTTTGTGGTAGCACTTTAAAACGGCACAAAGTCTCGGAAGATTGCTAGGGTATGCCGAATCATGTGCAGCACTAAACGATGAGAAACAAAGAGAGGTGCAACGGGTTCAATTCGAGCCCTAAAAAACAATGTCAAAATTGAACCGGCTTTTACATATCTGGTCTAATTTGGATCAAGTTTTGATACATTACAAACTAAGAATTCTATATGTAAAATAACGAAGAAAACTAGTCTGAACCGGCCGGTTTGGTCTGTTATTTTGGCTACCCATATCATAAGTGACAGAAGCAAGAGCTTTGGGCCTAGAAATGCTAACAACAAAGCTAACCAGGCTAACACCCAAGGACTATACTTCAGGACCCAGAATTACTCAAAAAATATTAGGTGTAAGATTGAAATTCTGCAGCCCAATTTTGAGTCCAACCCAAAGGACGCTCAACTATTGGTACAAGCCTATGGGCATATGATGAGACTTGGGAAAAGAGGAATTATAATAACGATACTCTACCCTAAACTCATCGACTACGAGGGAGCAATGACTTCTTACATGTATGGAGTATTATTGTATTCGTTTAATAATACGATTGTTCTGTAGCTAATGATCTTGGTCAATAATATAGTCAAGTAGATAGTCCGATCACTAGCAAATTAAGTACTAATTAGTCACATTGAACTAATAATGTAATGTTTCAATAATGTCAATTGCTGCAAAGAGACAGAGAGAAGAAAAACAAAGCTTATCAATTTGTGTTGTGACTCAAGTCCTTAACTTTATTCGTTTGTTAAGACATTCTTCAACTTAATTCCTTGGCTTCCTTGCCAAAGAATATTGAGTTGGTAATGTGTAGGTTTCACTTTATTGGATCCTTGACACTTTTTGAGATTTCTAGTTGTCATACTTTGATTACTAAAGTTTTATGCTCCTTTATCAAAACGATAATGATTTCCATGCATCGTTCCTCTACAACTAACACATTTAATTTTTCACAAAATTAATTAAAACACAATAAATAAAAGATTTACAAAAAATCAACAGTGAAATAAAATTCCGGCAACCACACCACCCTATCACCTCCGTTACTTTTCTGCCGGCTATGCTTCCTTTTCATTCTCTATCAGTCACTCCTCACCCTTTTCTCTCTTTAGATCTCGCACTTTAGATCTTGCACTAGATCGTGATCTCTAAAACGTTGCAGAGTGACAATTAGAAAAGAGACACAATAGAGACGTAGAATTGGAGACAACAAATCCATGGAGTTGGGGACAACAAACCCTTGGCCCTCTCATTGTTTCCGCGCAAAAAGGATAATAATTTTCATGCATCTTTTCTTCTTCTACACTACTCTTCTTGTTTATGCGCATTGATTCTCAACCGATTTGCTCATTTCAAAAGCCATAACAAATGTGAGGACTGCGTCGAGAAAAGAAGAGCAAAAAGCACAAACTAAATAGATAAAATTTAGGAAATAATATAGATATTTAAAAGGGCTAAGAATTGTAGATCTCCTGTCTAAATACGCGTGGATACGTACATACACCAGTCCCCCCAACTACATACATGATCCATATACATTGATAATACCATGTCACCCACCCAACCCCAAGTCCCTCCAATTACTTCCTCAGGCATGTTACTATTTCAAGCCTATTTCCTGCTTCACAGTGCATGTCAGACTATACTCCAAGTGATCATATTTTGATTTAGAAACAAAAAATTTAAAAAGCTATGCCAAAACTCTTTGGAATGGTCCCCTTAACATCGAACCTTTCCCGGTCGATTAATTTTCGAGTTAATCAAACTAGTTCCATTGCCATTTCCTGCACCAGTAGGCCAAAGATTGCAAGCTCAATCTCCATTGCAGTTTCTCCCATTTGATCTTGACTTTTCTTCCACCCGTCGAGCTCCTTCCGGAAATCTTGTTCCACCATCATGTCAATGGTGTTCGACTCCACCTCTTTCCAAGACTCAAATCTCTTGCAGACCCTTCTCACCACCTCTTCTCTACTGTCAAAACCATCTTCCACTTCTCTCTGTTCCTCGACAATGAGATCCATGAACAATATCTGCATGTCTTCGGGGATACTTTTGTTACAAGGGAAGTTTAATTTGGAAAGTACTTCTCTGAGAAGCTCATCAAGAGTTTCTTCCCTACTGCTATGTGATGTTTCCGACTCGTCATCGTCACATTCATCATCATCATCATCATCTTCTTCTTCTAGCATTCTTTTTTCGAGTTCAATTGGATCTAACCCCGCCAATTGCTCAAATCTACGAAGCTTCTGCAGAAGGTGGTGCTTTGTTCCTGTAAATTCAACGCAGGAAAGACCAAAATTAGTAACTTGTTCGAAAATTCAAAATTGCCACAAGGCTTGTCCATACACTAAAAAATAACCTGTTACTTTGATATCACATTTAGGAACCAACATTTGTTACTCAGATGGGAAAACAAAATAAAGGAACATACACAAACATATACATGCCTCCAAAATTTATTAATGTGCAGTTCTAATTTTGAAACTTTGAACTGATCCTCTCCTACTCTCGTGTCCTATATACAGATCTTTATTTAACTGTAATAACACCGAAGAAAAACAGAGAACGGGGGAAACAACTCTCGTGCCTTCAACAGGTTCCATAACAAAACAGGAAGAAGAAATGTAGAAAATAGGTGAATAATTGCCATATTTTGAAGCAGGGCAATCAATGAGCCTGTAAATGAACAAAAAGGGTTTGATCAAAACTGAAAACCGCTAAAAACTTTCAAAACACAATCACAAATTTGAAATGAACAACTAGGGTTGATGAACTAACACATGCACATTGACATCAGAAAACAGAGCTGTGGGTCACATATGCAGTTATGATCACTGCAAAATTACGTATGTAACATCGATACAAAGACAACAAGCGTTTTGACCGACACTTCTGAGCCGAAACACAGATAAGAACATGGAGAAGCAATCTGGCTATAAGCATGGTGTCATGACAAAAATAATCTTTGCTTTGAACTTTCATGTCCTACGTAACAAACAGTAACAAGCTCATTGAAAAGGACCGCACAACCAGCAAACAAGGGTATAAAGATTAAAACAAAGTTTAGTACAGCATGGGAATTATTACATACTCTGCACATTGGCATAGCTGCACTCCAAATCAAAACCGTCTTCATCGTCATGTCCCTCGTCATCGTCTTGGAACGGAGGGTCCAATACAGACACCGGACTGCATTGTTCCTTCTCTTCCTCCTCCTCCACTTCTGCTTGGAATTTCTTCAACCCCTCCTCCTATTAACACATCATAACCCTAATCAAAACACTAATCACATGTAATTAAGCAATAAAGTAATAATTTAGACTAAATCCCAGATCCATAATTGCATTGCTGATTGACTTTTCTTGTTAAATTTTAGAGAATTTCACTGATCAACAACACAAAGTGTATAATTTTACATATGTCGGGACTCCACGATGGGATCCAACACAAGAAAATAAGGGCAAATTTGTCTTTTCAATCAAGTATTACTACTGGACAGTGTCTTACAACAAAGAGATATACAATGCCGCAGATACTTACAAAAAGTATACACATATGTTGATCATACAAATTGACACATATCGCCCTCCAATCTGCCTAAATTTCCCGCCCCAAATCTATACAAAATTGATCCTGTTGCCGACAATTCTGTAAGCTCCCCAGTGAGTTAACTCGGACCGTCGTTAAGCAGACCGAGTCGCCAACTCGGTGCTTAAATTATTTAGTCATGGCAATAAAAAATACAAAGTTGGTAAAAGAAAGGAAAAAGACAAACCTCTTGTTTGTGGCGACTAGGGGACGCCGCCGGCGATGTGAATTCTGGCGTGCAGTGGCCGGATGACGAGGGGGTTGGTTGGAGGACGAAACGAAAAGGGCTTTCGCAAAAAGCATTAACCTTGTCGCAATTACAAGGGCAATCTGTATCGGCCGAGTCCTCCTCGGACTGGCTGCAGCTGCTTGAAGTGGCTTCGTTGGTTTCGGACCACACCGCACTGCTGGGTCTCCCAGTGCTTACCAGAGCAGCAATTTTGTTCTCAACTTCTAAACCAGACTCAACCTTTTCCTCCACTTGATCGGAAGTAAAACTTCTCCGCCCGACTGACGAATCCCACCGGAGAATATCCTTCACCGAGACTTGAACCCCATCGCCGCCGTTGATTTCCCGCTTTCGGGTTCGATTCTGATTCGTTAACCTCTTGAAAAGCGACCCGAATAGCCCGAAGCGGTGGTTTTTGTTCTGGGTTTTCGGTTTTGAATTCGCCGACTGCTTCTGAATCCTCATCGCGGCTTCGACGAGGAGAGCGGCGGTTCTGTTCGGGATATGGAGGAAGATGGCGTTGGGACTTTTGCATGGGCTTTTGGCCGCCGGCGACAAGAAATCAAAGAGCGGGGATTTTCTGAGGTCTGGCGAGTCTTGAAGGGAGAAAAAGCAGGCGTTTTTGCAGAGATTGCCGGGAAAGTTTGAAACTTGGGAGATGGGTCTGCGTTTTTTGACCTGTAAGTGTTGTTGGCTTTTCGTGGAAGCACTTTTCAGCTGGCAGCGTTTATCGGCAATGTAGTTCTTGAGCAGAAACGGCTCCTGGTCTTCTCTCAGCAGCTCGTGTAAGTGCTTCTGCGCCGCCATGTTCATCGAAAAAAGCTTGCAGCTTTCAAAAGGGATTTTTGTAGGGAAAAACCGATTATTGTAAATATTAATTTAGCGAAAACGGATTTTGGATGATAATTTTCGGCAGCATAAAAAAAGTTGAAGAGGTTTCAACTTTCAAAAGAGGGAGATTTTGAAGGATGATAAAATGGATGCTAATATAGTAGAGAGAGACAGGGATAGACAGGGAGGAAGGAATGAGGAGAGTTCATGATTCAAATCTGAAGGGGGCAGGGGGTAGAAATCGAGGCTGAGATAGTGACAATCGAATTATTATAAAATAAAGGGGAGAAAGAAATATAAGTAAAAATAAAAATAAAAATAAAATGATCACAGCAACTAGTGTACAGTTTAGCAGTATTTTATAATATTGATACAAAAATTAACGTTAAATTGCAAAATATCAAAAAGTCTATAAACGTTGATTTTAAGAAAGTCTCATTAGCATTTTTCACTGGACTAAGATGTATTGTTTTGAATTTCCTCTGAATATTCGATATCTAATTAGTAACTTACCTCTTGTTTGACCTAGCCAGAGTAGTATACTGTATATATCTCTTTTATAATAGAATATCGTTTATATAAAAAATTAAAATTAACTAAGAAAAAACATGGTCGCAAATTGGTGGCAGCAGCAGAGGAGTTAGAGAGTGTAGTACGAGTAGGCTAGGCTAGCCTAGAGATACCGAGTAGGGATGGGGAATAGGATGTGGTTTGGAAATCCGATTCTCGAATGATCCTCTTTACGATAATTCTAAGAATTCGTGAACCATATAACCGTTTATGGTAAATTATAAGATAATAAATTATTTTAAATATTTTTATTTAAAATTAAATATAAATAGTATCTGACAAAAATTAATAGCACGATATACGATAAATGATAAACGATTTACAAATTCTTAAAATCCTCATTAAAAAATTCCGGAAAATATCATGTTCGCCGGTTTGGAGGGTGAGTCTTTCCACGCATCTCACTCACTAGACCAACAGATTTAAGTGTCTGTGAAAATTAATTTAAAAATAACCAATTTGTTTGCAGAGTATGTCCAAAATCCAAAATATACAAATTGTAAGATTACACGTGTTCTCTTTATTTTGGCACTTACTGGTATTTTACATTTACCTCCAAATTTTTTTGGGTTTCCATTTTAGTTCTACAAACTTTTTCTTTGTACTAAGTTGGTCCTTAAAACTATTGAAAAGTATTTGATAGGGATAGAAGGTGACTTTCGTTACAAAAGTTGACATGATGTTACATGACTACTTTTGAAAGACATTTTAGTAATACAACAACTTTGACCAACCTTTTATGCTTAAAGTACTCATTTATGTTTAAAAATAGGCAAAACCAATTCAGTTCAAAACTAAAATTAGCACTAAAATCTACTAGACTGAAATATTAGTTTTCATCCTTTGATCATCGATGATGGTCAACTTGTTGAAATAGTATGAAGAGTTTCCTTTCTGACATACTCGACACCATGATCCATTCCAACTAAAACCTAAGCAAAATTGAATTGCGACCATTCAATAATTTTGTTAACTTTTGAAACCGGCACCATTGTTGTTCTCATTTAACACAAGTTTAAATTGTTAGGTTACTAAATTGAGACCAAAATGTTGAAGGCCAAAGTGGAGAACCCCAATAGTTGAAGGAGCAAATACGAAATCAACCCTTTATATACATACATACATATGTATATATATATATAACGGGATGAACTGCTGATTTAGTCCTTGAATTCCACATTAGTAAAAATTAGGTTTTTAAACTATTTATTCAAAAAAATCAGTCCTTAAATTATGAAAAATATGCCAGTTACATCCTTACAATTAGATTCAAAGCTATTCTATTCGATTTTCCGTCAATTCAAATCACGTGACTTGCATGTGATACACTTTGCAGAGTAGATTAGTAGCTTTTCATAAGTTTAAGGACGTACATTTTTCCCGAATAAATAATATATGGAGTTAACCTTGATGTATAAATTAGACGTTAGATTCGCAACTTTTATGAAACGTCAAGGAACTATAGTCGAGAAAATGACAGTATTACCCTCTACATGTGTCATGTGGCTTGAGTTGACAAAAAAATTGCATAATCAAACTTTGAATATAATAGTACGGATAAATTAGTAGTTCTTAATAAATTTAAAGACTTATTTTACTGAAAAAAACAAATTTAAAAAACAAAATTTTTTAAAATGATAATTGATAAAGTAAATCGATAACTCACCTTATATAATATATTAATATTTATACAGCAAGCGCAAGCATGGACACAGGAATCGCGAGAAGAAGAGGAGAGGAGCCACCTGCCTGCCTGCCTGTGCGGTGCAGTGCAGTGCAGGGACCAGGTCAGGTGGTGGTTTCCGCGTACCTCATTTCTTTCCCGAGATCCATATATTCCCTAATAATCTTCTTGCTTTCGCTTTAATTTTAACCCATGTTTTCTTATTGGAGATATAACATGTTTTTTAATCTGGTCAAAATCTAGCTTTCACCTTGTTGCAATGTTAGTAGTTTACAAGGAGAAATATTTTACTATATCTCCCTGTGTGAGATGAAAGAAATGAATGAATAGCTGGATGTGCTAGCAAAGATGCAATGATTAAAGATTTCCATAAAGATTATATATTGGTGCATATCAGAGGATCCACTGTGTAGAAAAAGAATCTCTTTTTCGAACGAAAAATATAATGGTGAAGTCAGGATTCTACGTGAGAAAAGACCCTTTTTGTATGAAAAAGAAGTTTGAATTAATAACATGAGCAATCGAAGTAATCTTTATAAAATTGAAAGATCCATTAAATTTAATAGTGAGAATCAAAAGAATTGTGCAATACAATTTAGAAGGAGGTCGAGAGAAAGGTAATCGCTACTTTTATTTTATTTTTTTAAATAAAGAAAGAAACTACAAAACATTTATGGTTTGCATTTTTATGGTAGATGATTAGGTTGCTTTAGAAATAATATTAAAATTTATTGTGAAACCTTCATCTACTACAAACTCACCATTTCAGTAAACTAAACAAACAAAACAACAAAATTGTTAGAATCAGAAAACGATGAGGTGGTTCGAATCAAATTCTTCACGAGGAACAATTCACTTCTTCCTCATGTCTCACAACAGGGGTTGTCGAAAAATCCGTACACTGTAGTTCGGATGGGCCCGGGATCACTTTGGTCCTTTAATGGCTCCGCCCTAGCAAACACTAGTGCTTCAATTGAATTTATAGAAATCAAAGTCACAAAATTGAATTTAGTGAAAGTCTTAACCACTTGTTGGTTTTGAAATTGAACTTCCATACCTACTATTGGTACATGCAAAGTAATGCAAGGGAAAGCAGGTTGCAATTGAGGCAAAATTTGGTGTAGAGTAAAAGGCTGTGGGTTTATGACAACAAATGGAAAGGCCCTGCCTTTGGCCACAGTTGGTTCACTTTCAGCAGCACAGAGGTGTTTGTACTCTACTACTCCATAAATGTCACCCCATTACACCATCCTCACTTTACAGCTGGACACGTAATATTCACATAATTATAAAACCCACCATCGATGGATGGTCGGGTCCCAACCCAAATTAAATATAAGACTGGTTTCTTTTTGGATTTATTTTTATTCGGATTCTTTGACTTCTTTAATTTTGGAACTAGAGAGAGTTGGAGAAGAGAGAAGAAAAGGAACAGAAGTAGACGGAAGAAGATAAACAGAAGGTGAATATGAAAGAAGATGAACATGAGAAGGTGAAGGTAAATAGGAAATTAATTTCTGGCAGTTAGAATTCAATTGAACGAAAAAAGTTTAAGGGCTCTGGAGGATACGGACTGAGGGATGAAGGGAATCTAAAGATGATCCTATTCCTAAATATACATATCATATCATATAGATTGCATATATTTATCCTCCCAAATTATGATAATGTGATGATGGAATGGACTAATCGACCACCTTAAATCAATCAGTCTTCTCTTTTAATTGTCTTTTAACGATCTTATCATCAATCATATTATTTGGTAAGAGGGTTGGTCAACATATCCTTTGTAAAACAATGTGCGATAGTAAAGAGATTCAGACTCGGTAGTAAGTCCTTTTACACATAATTAAAGACTTGTCGGTGTAACAGCAATATAAGGTTGAGGAATGCACAGCATATGTTGTTAATTTAACGGAAAAAAACATCATTTACTTGTGGCGAACAACGTATTATGCTTACTAATTATGATTAAGTTTTCATAACTAACACAACTATGCATGTTAACTATGATCACAAAACTGTTATTTAGTACTACAGTCCAATGATATTCATCTACACTCATAAGAGACGTTTTAGATTCGCATATCGTAAATGAAGAGTTCCTAACTAATTTTCCTACTCCTTAGTGTAACTATATAGTTGTGCCAAAAAAGAAAAACTATGATCTTGACATCATTTAAATTAATTAGGTTGTAATTTGGGGACCAGTTTTATTGCAATATTAGAGAGTATAATTGTTCATTGACACAACAAAGACAAAGAAGTATAATTGTTCTTCGTAATTAATTCACCCTTGTGTCCTTTCAATCAATCAAACCACCACAATGTGAAACCCTACCCTTTACCCTCGTATGGACAGGTGGAGTAAGAGAATAGCAGCCGTCGGTTTTGATTACTTTACGTTTTGACCTTCAATAAGCGAGAGAAATTTGCACGGCACGAATGCGTCGCTGTCATGACATTCTCTGTCAATAATAATACAAAATTTTATAAATAAAAACATATATTTTTGTATTATTGACTAATGGAATGCTAAAATGATAATGTACTCAAACCGTACAAATTTTATGTGAATAATAACAATTTAGAAGGGAAAAAAAAGAGATAATGTGAGAAAAAGAAAAAAAAGATAAGAAAATTATAGCAATTTGGCAATAAACAGTGCACAAAATTACAAGGAGAGTTCGAATCCGCTTCAGATTTTAGTGTTTAGAGTCTAAAAATCGAAAATTTTAAACTTTTAATTTGTATAAAAGAGAAATTAAAATTTTAATTTATGTGAAGTATATTAACAAAATGAGTTAGTAAAATTGTGCCATTTAATTTGAATAGTTGCAATTATCTGATTTTTTTTGCTTCAAATAATGAGATTCGAAGAAAAACTCTGTCAATATGTGGAAATGTGTGTGGGTGGGTTAGGGCGTACACACTGTGGCTTTTGGCTCAGTGGCTGACTCGGTCCCTGGCAGTGAGTCGTACTCTTCTTTTACCCTTGTCCAGTCCACTTCACATAAAATCAACTTTAATTTAAAACTTGAAAAAATATTTTTTTTGGACTGTAATATATTTTTTAATTTTTTTTCTCTTCTTTTTTTGGGTTGTTCTTGTTGCAGGCATTTCGAATACAGTGACGCGTGACCAATTTGATTTAACAATTTTTTGGGGCTTTGCTTTTTGTAAGCTGGAATTAGAACTTAACCTTGAGAATGTTTTTTCAATAGGATTAGGATTCTCTCATCTTCTATTTTCATCTATTTTCTCACCTCTTTTCACATTTTTTATTTTGTTTTTCTCTTTCAATATAAAATTAATATAAAATGTTGACGTGATTTAACTGTAACCGTCCAAATAGGAAAGGAGGGAAGATAAGGAAAAAAGAGAAGGAAGAGAATCATATTCATTTCGAATAAACTTTTTACATTTTGGTATTTCTAGCATTACATGCTTACCCATGTATAGAAATAGAACCAATATCTTTGGATAATTTTGTTTGAAAGATCATCGTTTAAAGATTAAGGTTAAAGATTGCGAGACTAAATTTTAACCGTGTCCAGCAATTCGTGTTCATATTTTGTATGCATTTAACAAATACGATCGCTTTCCAAAAACAAATCAAGAAACAAAATAAAAAGAACGTCTGGAATGATACCATACCATTTCGTTCTCAAGAAGATCAGATTCTAGCAAAATATAACCCTAAGTATTTATGATAGGTTTAAATTTCACATCACTTTTTAGCTTGTTCATGAGATTGACATAATTTCTCATTATTTTGGTCATTGAGAATAAAAATCGATAGAAATTGTCCATAAGTTTGTTCATTGTAAATTATTTTGACCACCTTTCAAATGGTACTTTTGTCAAACCAACCTCTTCACTTAATAAGAATATTAACAAATTTTTTTACAGAATGACCAAAATAATTTAAGGTATACAAACTCAGGTACTACTTCAATTAATTTTTATTGTAAGAGACTAAGTAAGAAATTATGCAAATTTCAAAATCTATTTTGATTAAAATAGATCATTTCACATTAATCAGCACCTAATTAAACTTGCTAAATTTCCCTTTCATTTTGAGTTTGAAATTCCTGCAAATAAAAAACAAATAAAAATTAACACGCGTGCAAGATCATTCCTCTTTTTTCTAATAGAAGAAAAGGCAAATCATATAATATTTTGCATGCATGAGACAAAATATTAAAGGGTGTTTTACTTTCATCCTTCATAAACCAAGAAAACTTTTGTGAAAAAACCGGGATTGGTCTTCCTGTACTTCGTTTTTTTTTTAATCAAATTAATTTTACCTGGGGCGCTTTAATATACGGTTTCTTCATTCACAATTTTGGCAAATCAAGTTTGCTTTAGTTTGTAAAAGACTTCCAGCTTAAATGATTAATAACATTTACCGCTGTATCAAGATTTTGTATCAAAATCTCTCTTGTTTTATATCAGATATATAAGATTAAAAAATAAATAATTCGCTTTTGTTTTCTTGTGGATCGATATAAAGCTCTCTCTTGCTTCTTGCAGTAGAGAGCGGAATTTGCAAAGAACACAACCGCAAGTGTATAGAGTTTATAATGGTTTTAAAGACATTAATGGGGGTGGAAGTATTCATTTTTGAATTTACGGTTATTCCTTCTAAATAGCATAGGCAATAGTTTGGTGGCCCTACTTGCTAATGGTAACATCCAACAACCCACTCGTCCAATTATTAACAACTCGAGTGATAAACTCATACCAATTCAAAGGAGGGGAACGCTACCACACTTAAAAAGGACATGAGATCAAATACTGACACTACACAAACGCCCAATAAAAAAGTGATTATGAGACTCGTTATCAGTCAAGCAAAGAGAACAAATAGACGAGGCATGAGGGGTAAAAAGAATTACTTGATTTAGAGTAAATAGCTTAACCCTTATCGCAAGCCAATGAAATTGTATTGAGAGTTAACATTGCCAAGTTGGCAACAGTAATTATTCAAAAGCCAACGTAGCCAAAAAAAAACAACGTGCATGAGGATGTTAGGGTGGAAACAAAAAATATGCACGCTGAAACTTTTCCGACTGAACAGTACCCACCAAAACCAGCAAATACCCAGATACCAATGGTAAAAGCTGCTCATCCTTTATTTTTGGACTAAATCCTGTCGTCCTTTTCCATACGATTTCAAAACTTCATGTCTCTCTTATCTTTATATCCTAAATGTTTAAATTCATGGGGAGTAGAGGAAGTGGTCAATCTTAATAAGCCAATAATCCATGCAAATTACAACGCAGTTAACTTTAAGTTTGATTAATTGATTTACCAAAATTATTTGTCCCATGACTCCCACCTTCGTATTTTATATCTTTACTTTATTTAACCTTCGTATTTTATATCTTTACTTTATTTAGCAAGAATCTTCTGCTACATGAACACGTATCAAGTATTGTCCTTAATTATTTGATTAATTGATAATTTAATCATTCCGCTAATATTTGTTCAAGTGTTTGAAGATTAATTAGAGTGACATAGCCAACAGGTGTGGAAGATAATTGAGTTATGAACTTATGGCGAATAATCTAATCCGGACTTGCATGCGAGGAAATGATTACAATTTTTATCCTTTTGCAGAAAGCTCTCGCGCGCTCATCAGTCATCAATATATATATATATTCCACTCTAGCTGTCTGTCTGAACAAGAATGCAAGTGTTTGGCTTAAGATAATTAGCATATACATGTACATATTCCACTCTAGCTGTCTGTCTGATCAAGAATGCTCAAGTGATTGGCTTAGATAATTAGCAATCCAGTTAGATATCTTCAGTGTTCTCCAGTTAGATCATCGATAATTACATATATTAAGGAAGTGTTTTAGAGTATAAAGCGGGTGGTTTTATTGACACCCTATAATTTTATGAATACACTCCACTTTTTTTAATTCCAGTTGAACTGATCTTTTACTCTTATTTAATTTTAAAATAAAAAAAATTAAAGAAAATAAAACAACCCTTAAGCAATTGTATTCTCACTTATTTAACCTAGGATTGTTAAGGAGGCGTTTTTAGAGTTTCGTTCTTCCTCAACCGAAGGTGAACGCGAAGAACTCAGATAAATTTTGTTGTTTAAGAGTTAATTTTAATTGTTAATTTGTTAAAATCGTTGTTCTTTAATTTTTTATTTTAAAATTATGTTAATTTAATTTTTAAAATTTAATTAACTTGATTTTTAAATTGGTAATATGTTAAAGGTACGCTTTTTATTTTTTATTTATTTGGATCAGTCCACGTTTCCATCTATGAGTGGTTCACATCCTTTATTAATTATGTGGAAGTCCAGTTGGGTGATAGAATGGTCATGTGATGATCACGTAGGCAGATAACAGAGAAACTAATAAAAATTAGGGTAAAAGACTGTTTACCACCCTCATGTTTCGTGGTTTTCAACATTTAGTACATCAAGTTTTTTTCGTCCCAGAGTCATACCTAAAGTGTAAATTTTGGGACAGTCTCATACATCTGTTAGTCAAACTGTTAGTTCTCCCGTTAAGTGATGACGTGGCACCCTGATTGGACGCCACGTGTCATTAAAAAAATAAAAAATTTATTTAAATAAAAATAATATTAAAAAATATTAAAATAAATGTTAAAATATTAAAATATTAAAATAATAATAATATATTTTTTTTTTCTTCTTCTCTTCTTCTTCTTCTTC
>VIEB01000142.1:913498-1036968 GCA_006547085.1 Malus baccata
TCCTCCTTCTTCTTCTTCCTTCTCCTTCCTCCTCATTCTTCTTCTCCTTCTTCTTCCTTCTTAAGAAGGAAGGAGGAGAAGGAAAAAAACAGAAAAAAAAAAAAAAAAAAAAAAAAAAAAAAAAAAATAACCGAACCCAGAAAAGAAGAGGAAGAAGAAGGAAGAAGAAGGAGAAGAAGGATGAGGAGGAAGGAGAAGGAAGAAGAAGGAGGAGGAGGAGGAAGGAAAAAAAAAACAAAAAACAAAAAAGAAGAAACCGAACCCAGAAGAAGAAGAAGAAGAAGAGAAGAAGAAAAAAATATATATTTTATTATTATTTTAATATTTTAATATTTTAATATTTATTTTAATATTTTTTAATATTATTTTTATTTAAATAAATTTTTTATTTTTTTAATGACACGTGGCGTCCAATCAGGGTGCCACGTCATCACTTAACGGGAGAACTAACAGTTTGACTAACAGATGTATTAGACTGTCCCAAAATTTACACTTTAGGTATGACTCTGGGACGAAAAAAACTTGATGTACTAAATGTTGAAAACCACGAAACATGAGGGTGGTAAACAGTCTTTTACCCTAAAAATTAAGTTGAACATATAACGTTGGTATATAATCATGAGCCGTTATATAAAATTGAAAAAATTGAAAGATATAAAAATTTAAAATAGGACAAAACTTAAGAGAGCAAAATATAATTTATTCTCAAAATGATTATTATCTCGCAACGTAATTAACAACGCAAGTCTTCTTTTCATTCTAAAATAAAGATAAACGAATAAAAATGATTGATACCGATCGATACACAATAATACATTTTCTAAGAAATTTGATGTTTAGATGATTATAATCAGAGTGACCTTAAAAGTTGGGTTGGCGCCGACGTTTTCCCAACCGCACCAAAAGCCTTCATATGTCGAGGATAGTGCTATCAGCACCAAAAGTTGGCAGCTAGATAAATATTACCAGTGAACTTTTGTTTAAAAAAATATATATATATTACCAGTAAACTAAATTCACTCTTGGACTTGCGGATTCACGTTTTACCGCTAGGATTTGATTTGTGAATAATCGTTGAACTTATTTGCGTAAATTATTATTCAAATTTCTAAATAACTATTGAATCTGTTTGCATGAAACTATTTGGGCCACAAATAAAAATAAAGTATGGTATAAGGTAAATCTATTGTTATTTACCTTAAAGTTGCACGATTTCGGCCCACCAACTTTGAAGTCCAATTTAGAATCGCATTCTAGGGTTCAGATGACCTCCTCACATCACTCTAACTCGTCTGAGGGCTTGGACAGGGTTCTTTTGGCCCGAAGTGCGTCCACCAAGCGGGCGACCAGACCCGAGAATATCTCGCCTCCTTAAATATCGATGAATGTGTCATCCAATATGTTCATGTCCACAATGATTGTGCGAAACGTCACATGACACAACTGAAGGCCACCAACCATAAATTGCAACCATTTCTAGTGCCAAATAATCAATCTACCCATGCTTTTAGCTCAATAATAAGATCGAGGTTGCTCATTTTCCAGTGCCTATAAATAGAGCCATAAGCCTTCAAGCTCAGGACCTTCGTCAAATTAAATATCTACGAGTATACAAAACCTTGAGTGATCTTTCAATCAACGCAACTGGTTTTCAGCAAAAACCAAATTGCTCTTCAACAAAACCTCTAGCTCTTCAGCTACAATCTCAAAGCCTTCATTCAAAGCAAACATTGCCTACGATTCATGAGATCTAAAACTTTTACAACTCAGTCACCCCATGGTATGTTTTGGTTAACGTGCAATTCCAACCATCTTATTTCCTTTTTGAGGCATATGTTTTGTACTAAATCCAATCTAATATCAGTGATCTTGGTGGACTCTTCTAGCATTATCTCGCCTTGCATGGTCTGAACCTTGCTAGAGTTTTACTGGTTTCTTTACATTTCCAGTCAATTCATATTTCAAGTCCTACAGCTTGGTCTATTGGCGTAGGTTTTACTTTTATAAACGTTTGTAATCTTGACTACATTTTCTTTCTCGTTTAGTTTCCATTTTTCTTTCATTTATGTTTTAGGCAAGTACTATACACACAAAGTTACAATGATTTTAAAGTCCTTCACTGGAGGCACAAAAAATAACTTTATCCGACCAACGTTCCATTTGGTGCACAATCGTTTGACTAAGAAGTCACATTTACGCACTACTTTCACACACACTTAAATACAAAAATTGTATGTTAGTAGTCCAGCAGTGACGTGCCTATTCTTTATTTCTCTCTGGAGCCATCATGTGGCACTAAGGGCTGCTTTGGTATTGTTGTTCTTTGAAAAAAAAAAACTGCTCCTACTGTGCTGTGAGAATAAGCTCATTTTTGCTGCTTCAAGTTTTCAGTTTTTTTTTCACTGTGAAAATAAGCTGTTTTTAAGTGTTTACCAAACACCTTTTTGAGCTCAATTTTTTTTATACCCACTTTTTATAAAATCACTTTAGTACCAAACCAGTACTAAGACTAAAAATTACTCAGACTAAATAAATGTTGAACCTAATCCAGCCACCATCCAAGTTTTGACACCAACAGAAACCTAGCTAGTTTAAATTTGTGAATTATATATGCATCTTCTGATCATGCAGTTTCTTGGCAAGTTAAGCCTGATTAGTTTGAACTAATTAATTAGATATATAGTTGGATCATCACCTGATTTTGCAGTGTAAAACAAGCATTTTAGAACGTGTATATTTTAAATATTTTCTAGGAGTTGGGTAAACGTTAAGGAAGATGCATGGGTTTCCTTCCCAATAAAATCCCTACGAGTGCCCGAGCGTCGTGGATTGTCTTCTCGCTGCCACTCACACAAGGCACAACCCATAAACTAGCAACTTCCATTATTTATTGAAGGAAGCTAAAGTTAAAATACATTTTGGAATTCAAATCAACTTTATACACATTGTCCAATTTAAAGGGCACATGTAGGTATTTAAAATATTTTAAATTTCGGTGGTCCTCTTATTAAGAGTTCATTGACGAAATGCCTTTGTTCTAGTTAAAAAAATTTCATTTGATTTGGAGAATCAGACAAGTTGATGACTAATCATAAAAATATTACTTGCTATCATACGCGTCAGTTTACTCGATACATATAAATGACTAAATGATAGTCAATTTGAATGAATTTTTCTAGAGAAATCTTTAGATGATGATGATAAAGAAAATAAACGGTACGAGATATAACGTATCTACGATAAAATGATACTACATTATTATGTAACGAGGATTAGAAGAGCGACTCATTATGTGTAAAAAAACCAAATATTATCCAATTTCTACGCTGAATATAATGAACAACTGTCAATCACACATGCACATGCATATACAAGACACAAAGTCTCATTAAGTAATTTTTCAGCCCATATCTTGGACATCTTTAATCGCTAGGATCATCCATCTTAATATATTTTAACTCTGTTTTTAGCTAAAGGTTTCTCAAAAGAACTGTGTTTTTGGTGAATAATCTATTTTTTTAAGCTTTGGATAGTATATTATAATCCTTCGAATTTGGATTCTCTTCGAATTTTTGGGTCCGAAGCATTATTTTGAATGAAAGGCGTCCTTGGTTTATGTAAGGATTGCCTGATAAGTGCTATTAGATTCAATTTGAATACTTTGAATTACCTGATCTTTGAACTCTAGACACTAAAATTTTGAAGATCTCTGTCCATAACCCTTTATCCATCTTTGTGGCAAGTTGCGACGTGAGTTAGTATTGGTCCTTAAAAATAAAGGTCATTGACCTAGTCCTAACATTAACTCCGAGTCATCGGCGTTAACATGGGGCCCCAAAAATTCCTCAACCTTTTCAAAACGGACAAAGGGAAGACATGACCCGCCCATAACCGTCAATCTGGTGCGTCCACGTAAGACACCCAAACACCGGGGCGTCCATTTCGCACGTGTGATAGCGGTGGAGGACCTCCCTCCACGTGTCAGATGGTCAGATTTCTGTCTCCGCCCCTTGTTGTAGAGAGATTTTTCAATGTAACCGTTATACGAGATGATACATCACGTGTCCCTTTATAAATAGTGAGTTAATATGTTAAAAGATTAATAACTTAAAAATTAAGATTTTCCACCACTTGTATAAAAACACGTAGTGTTACATCGGTATTCCCTTTCCTACTAAAAATTTCTACTTCTTGTGGACTATTTGTTGTTCTCCAATTTGGTCAAACGACATTTGGTTTGCCCTAGTCGACGTGGCATCCTCTACATAGGATTCCCATGATTGCACTATTATTATATCTCATTTTTTATTGAACCAACAAATTTCCATATTGATATTTGGGAGCTTTTGATATTGGTGCCTCATTCCCCAACTTGTTTGATTAAACATCTATAGACTTTACGTTTTAGATTGTACCACCTCCTTTAAATGAGGAGCCAAGTAGATTACAAAAAATGATTTCATTTTTCTAAAATTTACGAACACTGCCATTCTTTCAAGCATTGGGAATTTATTTATTTTTACCAGTAGATTTTTTCCTTCTGAATTTAGTATTTCAATTCCATTAAAAATTGTCATTATCCTTTTTATTTTGTTGTTATCCTTGGAATCTGGAAGTGTTATCCCAATGGCTTTTGAATTTGAATTGTTAATGGTTGCTTACTCAATATATGACAACAATTGTACCTAAGTTAAATATGATATACAAACCCGCTTGGTACACTAAAAATGTTTACCACTGTTAACGTATCTATTTGGAAAACTATCAATAAAAATTTTAAAACGTATCTAATAACTTTAAACAGACGTACCCAATTATTGACAATCGTACCAAATACATTCCAACAAACGTACTAAATTATAACTTCTAACGTACCTTTTTCTTATTAATTTGATTCTTGGGTGCATTTTATCTCAAATGCTTTGGTACATTTGGGAAATAGAATTTAGTGGTACATTTTCTTTTAAAGGATAGTTTGTATTGGGTAGATTCAATTTAGCATTGGTATACATTTCAAAATGATGTATTGGTATGTTTTAAGTTAGAATGGGTACGTTTCAATTTAGTATCGGTACGTTTTAAGTTGTTATTGAACGTTTCAAGCTGAAATGAGTACGTTTCAATTTAGCATCGGTACGTTTTAAGTTGTTATTGAACGTTTCAAGGTGAAATGAGTACGTTTCAATTTAGCATCATTACGTTTCAAGTTGTTATTGGTACATTTCAAATTGACCTGAGTACGTTTCAAATTGATTTCAATTTAAAATTCAAATTTATATTTCAATTTAAAATTCACATTTATATATCTCATGCCGAATAACACTAATCTCAGTCCAAAGGCTCCAAACTCTTCCTTTATATCAACAACTTTTATATTTTAATAATAATTTTATGATGTGAATGAGCCAACAAAAGGGGTATAAACCCTGACGCCAAAAAAAATTTCAAAATTCAAAGTTTATAGATAATATTGGTGATTTAGTTAATAGCCATTAATAATATCCCTAAAAAAAGGTATAAATCCTGGCAAGCCAAAAAAATTCCCCTTATCAACTAAAAGGATAAAGTGGGAAATTAACATATAGCATTTTTATTTTAAAAAATAAACTAATGACATGTAAATAAAATAAATTTAAAAATAATTAGGTGGACATTAGTTAAAGCATCTTAATCAAATTTTTAAAAGAAACAAATGTTTAATAAAAATTATGTAAAAAAAGAGTGGGGGATTCTAATTTTCCCTTGATATTTCTATATCCAATTTATATAAATATATGATTACTAATTATTTTAATTTATATTAAGTGATTCAATATTTAATTGGAAGGAAAACTAATGAAAATGGTTTGAAAACTTTGAGTTTTAATGATAAGGACAAAATAAAGGGTAAAGTGAAGAGTACCATGATTGACTTTTTAGCAGTGTTCTAAAAAACGGCCTAGGCGCTGGGCGCCTGGCAACCGAGTTGTTTTTGGGCAAATCGGGAGGAAAAATCGGGTTGGGCCTAGGCGGCCGCCTCGGCGGGCTAGGCGGCGCCTAGGCGGTCTAGGCGGGCTAGGCGGTCCTAGGCGGCCCTAGGCGGTCCTAGGCGGCCCTAGGAGGTTTTTTTTATTTTTTATTAATTGCGTGCTTTTTTCTTTTTTGGTTTCATGGTGGTATACTTATGAAAATGGTGTATCTAATTTGCAAATGATGGATTTACTACAAGTTCATCCAATACTTATGGAAATAGTGTACCTAATTTGCATTTTATCATTATTTTATTATCCATACAAGTATAGTTTTTTTTTAGGTGTCAATATGCACTTATTTACAAGATATACAAAAATTTTTACCTAAATCCGGCTAGGCGCTAGCCCGCCGCCCGACTAGCGCCTAGCGTTTTTTAGAACCTTGCTTTTTAGTGTAAAAATGTGGTTTTTCGTTAAAATGAACAGTACCGGAAGCTTTTTGTTAAAGTTCCCATAATAGAATTGAAGCCTTTGTGATAAAATTTATAGTTGTTGAGTTAGTATGTGGTTAACTTGGTGACAGTATTGATGTTGTAGTCATTAGCAATGGGTTGTTGGATTTTTTTTTAATAATTTTAATATGGTATCAAAACAGGATCTTGACACTATTGGATGACAATTGATCCAATTTGTTTTTTCTTTCATATGGAATATGTTTTAACTCGTCTCCTCACGTGTAACCTAATTTTAATAAGATATAAGTGAAGACAACTCCATATCGATAACCCTTTTTTAAATTTTGTTTCGGCCAATTTTGATTTGGATGTCCCAACTCGAGACTTCATTGCTTTCCATTTGTGGTCGCAAATCAAATTTAATTGGGCCAAGAGGACTAGTAAGCTTTGATGCCATGTACAACTTTTAGAGATGGTCCATTTACCCACTAGTAATTAATCAACATCATATTATACGCAACTTAATTACTTACGCAAACCCATAGGTGTAGGTTTTTGTACAAATTTAAATAAAAGACTTGATGCAATTAGTAGTTAAATTATTCTATAAAAGGAGAGTTTAATTTTATTAAGTTTAAGATGTCAGACATGTTTCAACATGCCATCTCACATATGACCAATTTTCAGTGGGCCACATGTGAAGGTAACTCCACATCGGTGACACTTTTGATTTTGATTTTGAGGATTTTATTTTGGTAACCCAACTCGGGGCTTCAGGGTTTGCAATTCGTGGTCCCAAGTTGAGTTCAATCATTCCTAGAGGATTAGTCTGCTCTAGTACCATGTAAAATATAGAGACATTTCATCTGTCTATTACTAATCAATATTGATGCTGTCCCAACTCAATCATATGTGCAAAATAATAAGTTTAGAGTTTTTACAAAATACCTAGATTCAATTAGTAGTCGAACTATTCAATATATAAGAGATTTAATTTCATTAATTTTTTCGTGGGACATATTTCAACAGACCCCTTTGTAATGAACAATTGAAGCCATGCCTCTAAAATCTTAACATTAACCCGTTAATAATACGTGCGAACATACTGAATAATTACTTTAATTTTATATGTTAAGTGTATATTTTATGACATGTAGTATAACAACGTAATATCTCTACCCTCCTCAATCTCAAAATAAATATCTTGTTCCTCTGCCGATCACATTTATCTCCGTCGATGAACATGACTTTGGAGTCGAGCCAAACGCAAACGAAATGTATACGAACTTGTATGCATATGCAAAGCCTCATTTTTTGGTCGCTTTCTCAGGAGACATCAAATCTTCCTAGCAAGAAAAGGAAAGATCTCTCTCTCTCTCTCTCTCTCAAGTTAGGAGGGTTAAATTTGGATCGTGGATTCTCTTCATGTAGTCATAAGGTGCTTCATGAATATGGATAATATAGTGTGTTAAAAACATATATGTACATGGGATTCCCCTTATATTACATACATATACATATTTATGTGTGTGTGTGTGTGTACATCGATTGACCGTTCAATTGTTCTGGGACAATAATGAACATGTATGTCGCAGCTGCATGTTTGTCTGCATGGGTCAAATTTGCTGATATATATAGACGACATTCATCTTAGTTTCCGACCAAAATATATGATTAAGTGATTAATTATACTGAACTTTTGGACGTATTCCGTATAATAAATCCATCTAATCCATATCTCTTGTGCTAATTATTCTCTTTTTATTGTATCATAAATAATACTGCTTAATAAGAAACATCGTGGAGGCTTCATTTCCACAATAGACAAAGAAATAATTGATATACGTGCGTGTGTGTATATACTCCTTTAGACAAGAATATTATGGACGTCATTAGTTAGGTTATATTCAGTGTATCATCTTAAAATTACTTCACACGCATTTTCCAGATCCTTAAATTCCTTGTGTGGTAAAACATAATCAGTTGGTTCAAAAACTCACACGTACCCTCTTCACTCTTGGACTACAAATTAATATATATTATCCTATAAGAAATGCAAATGAGACATTCTTTAAATTGTGAATTTCCATATACTCTTTGCCACTTCATGTTTTCTATACAATATTTTATAATATTAACAGAAGAATTGACGTTAAACTGTGAAGTGACAAAAAATAATGAAGAAATCTCACTTTTAAAAAGATTTCTTTGGCATTCCTCTTACTCTATATATACGAACCACAAGTCAAACCCTTGGATTTTTTTTCAATTTTTTCCAAAAAAGCTAAACCCTAGATAGGGGATTGGTGTTGCCTTTTCTATTATTCGATTCAATGAGGCCCATTACTTAGCCGAAAAGAACAAGGCCCATTGATTTTTAGAATTTGAAGAGACAATTTGTCCCCACTCTATGAGTAGGTATGTTTTCTTTTCTTGGAGAAGGTATGTTTGGATTTTTTTTTTTTTTTGGAGTTGAGCGATATCATTATTAATTAGATGTTAGATTAGCTACTGACGATCTATTTAAACTTGGCCGCATGATCAGAAAAAGAGTCGTTAGGCTCAAGATTGCCAGCAGAATCCAGGGGACAAGCCCACATGGGGGGGGGTTTGATTGCTGCTTCCTTGGCGCGTGCAAGGGTTTAGGCGGGTGAGAGCTTGGCATTTGGGCTTCACTTTCTGTTTTCCACTCTAACATGTGGGCTCTACCACTAATTTTGGGCTAAATCTTAGGAGGAATTTGAGTTTTGTTTAGGTTTTAGGTCCAAATTAGAACTTGAGTTGGATTGGATTGGGGGAGGGGGAAATAGAAGGGGAAAAATAGGTTTTTGTACCTAAACTGATATTCCTCCTACCGCCGACAAACCCAAAGTTTTAATTTGTTCAACTTTTCCCACTATTTGCGTCTATACCAGGAAATTGTTTCTTAAATTCAAAGAATTGTATAGTATCTTTGCTCAATCGAAGGAGGCATCAACTTAAATCTTGGGTCTTTCGTTTGGTTTTGAGTTGGGTTGTGTGGAACGGTGGTGCACCGAAAAAAGACAGAGAGAGGTGAGGCTGCCTACGAACACTTTCTTTATACTTTGCTTATGACCTTCTATGTAATTTTGCAATAGGGTAAACTTTTTATTAAAACTTTCATTAAAAAGTGGTTGGGAGAATAAGTCATTGAGGTAGCCATAGTAGCACTCCAAAAAAATTGCCTATGTTTTTGGACCTGGACCTAAAAGCCGCACCCCCCCCCTCCTGCCCCGCGTTGATTAAAATCCTAAAATTCACTTAAGTTTGCCCTAAAGCCCTTTATTCATATAGGTTGCTTTGCTAGTTTGTCCCCTGAATTTTTATAGCCATTTTCAACTTACCCATGAGCTAAGTTTTTGAAAAATATTATTTTTTCCAATCCAAAATTTCAAGTCTTGAAATTAATAGGGTAAAGGTTTTGAAATTGGAACTCTTTCGACATTGAGGAGAATAATATCACTAGACAAGTTACTAGTTGGTGAAAACTAAGGAGTTTTCTTCATTTAACAGTAGTCCAAAGTAAAGGTCCAAATTGAACTATCCATCTTGCTTATGGAATGGCGTGTCAATTTTGATTTGATTACAATGCTACATTTGGTCTCTTTGTGTGGGCCGTTTATCACCCAACAAATACGGGCTGGGCCCAAATAACAGGCCTGTTCGGCTGGGTTGGATGGAGAGAGAGTCAAAATGACTCTTTTGCCCCCTTTAATCGCATGGAGCAGGTTGCTACTTCCATCCCAATTAACATTTGGATATGTTCCTATTGTTTATTATCGATCGTTAGTGCCTCCGTTGCTGATGTTTATCTAGGCAAATTTCTCACAATTGCTTTCGTTTTAATTACTACTATAGCACTGTTTTGATATGCTTTAATATAGTTAAACACTTACTAATGAATGATTGGTTAACGGGTTTTTGACGAATTGACTGAAGCTGCGATTTTAATTACGAATTGTTAATGCGTTTTGGATGAATTGATTGTAAGTATGATTTTAGTTATACCTAAGTGCAAAGCAAGTGCTTGACAAAGTACGAATCCATTGTCATATCCTTTTCAGTTTTTTCATGTTTTGTTGTTTGTAATTTTCGTTGTGTGGTTAATATGAGGAAGCTCCTATAAGATTTTAGTTTTTTTGTGGGTTTTCAAGTTTTTTTCATGGCTTCAATTTTTGTTTTTGAATCTGTCTATAATGTTTGGATTGATAGAAAAAGGCTGCTTAAGCTTTGTGGACCTTGGTGCCGTACTACCTGCCTGGCTGCCTTGAACGGTGGTGCTATGAGATTCTGATTTTGCTAACAGATCGGCTTTCGAATATTGAAATGTTATATATTGCTAACAGGTCGGCACCGCGTCGGCACTTTTTCTAGTAAGATCTATTACTGAATCGACAAATTCATAGATAACTACATATTAGGTAAAATGTTTTGTTTTCGTAAATGTTTGAATTCTAAATGTCCGGTTATTTGGCCTATCAAACATTCAATTTTAGTATTACAATGAATTCATAACAGGATTAGTGAATTCAATTATCTGATTTAATCATTCTCTATTTATGACAAACACGAATCTACCAAATGTTTTCTTTAACATTCTCCTTGGACCATCTCCAATGGTTAGGCTAAAAGTCAAATATTTTAGCCTAGAAAATTTAGTTTTTTAGCTTAGAAACAGCTTTTCTGCTCCAACCGTTCTAGTCTAAAATTTTAGCCCGGGATTATTAAAGAATGAACTTAGGCTATTTTTTTGTTAAATTAAATTTAAAAAAAAAAATATGTAGACTATCGTAATTTAATTTTATGAACATTTTAATCTAAAAAAATTTAAATTCCGATAAATATTGAAAAATTTAAATTCCAATTTCTGGGCTAAATTTCGGGGGATCTGGCCTTGGTTTAGCATTTAGCTTTTAGTCCAAATTTTCTCCTTGGGTTGGAGTGGGTTTGGGGAAAAATTTTGAGGAGTAATTTGACTTTTAGCCCACCATTGAAGTTGATCTTAGACCATCTCCAACCCTTGGGCTAAAAGCCAAATTTTTTAGCCCGGAAAATTTAGCTTTTAGCCCAGAAACATCTTTTCTGCTCCAACTCTTCTACCCTACAATTTTAGCCCGGAATTATTTAAGAATGAAATTAGCCTAAATTTTTTTCTTAAATCAATTTAAAAAAAAAATAAATATGTAGATTATTGTCAATTAATTTTATGAACATTTTAATCTAAAAAAATTTAAATTCCGATAAACATTTCGTATTTAGCCCGGAGGGAAAGCTGGGGGGTATTTTGCCCAAAAATAGCATTTGACATTTAGCCTAAAATTTTAGCATGGGTTGGAGAGTGTTTGGGGGGGGTAATTTGAGGGCTAATTTGGCTTTTAACCCAGGGTTAGAGATGGTCTTAAAGAGGCTGTCTTGGAACTTAGAAACAATATACATGTTTGACATAATGTCTCAAAGGACCTCCGAAGCCAAAGCAACTACACAACGTAGCACAACGAGGAGAAGAGCGGGTGGAAATTTGAAATATAGAAAAGAACTAGGGTACCCAAGTTAATAATAAAATTCGCAAATTGGAACCGTCCGGCATCCAAATTCCAGAAGGAGCGAATAACAAAAAAATTAAAAAAGAGGTAAAAGTTAAAAAAGAAAAAAGAAAAAAAAAAGGTATAAGCCAAAAAAACCGACATTGTTGCAACTCCCGACTCCCCGAACGACACGCCATGTCAAATTATCAACTGTAGATCCATCTCAGCCATTTCTCCATATTTTGTAGGGAAATTTAACGAAAAGTTTCTAGTATTATTCACTTTAACGAAAAACAATATTTTTAAATTAAAATGTTAATTCTAGTATTATTCATTTTATCCTTTATTTTATTTTTATTATTAAAATTCAAAAATTTCAAATTATTTTCATTAATTTTTCTTATTTTCTAAGCTCTCTCCCGTCCCACAGCTACTAATAGCAGATGCCACAGACGCCAAAAAAAACCTTCAAATCCTCAAAACCCAATTCAATCCCAATGATTCTATTGCAGTCCCACTCAACATTTCTCTCGACACTTGGCTCAATCGCCTCCAGAAGTTCATTCCTTTTCCCAATTCAAGGGTCCAACCCTCCCATTTTGTATGGTTTTGCAGCATCGAGAAGGCGGTGGGGGTTTATGGGAAGAATATATACATTTGTTTATCTACTTTATGAACATTGTTATTTTGTTAAATTACAACATTAAATAGATAGCCGTTACGTATATATTTTGTATTATGTGATTGATAAGTACAAACTAGAGAGAATTCTTGCACTAAATGGATAGCCGTTACATAATTGTTTATGGGAACATTTATTGAAAGATATAATTCTTTTATTTAATACATATGTTGCAAGTATCAAAGACAAAGTAGAAAGGGATAAACATCACATTATTTATTAGTACAATCAAACTTCAGAATAAAAATCTTTTGAAACAAGCCGCTTTCAATGCAATTGCTACTGCTAACTTATCTTTGATGTCATCGAAGAATTGAAAATAGGCATACCTCCATGAGGTCTTTAAGATCAATATGCCGCAGACGCCCCAAAAGCTTGCGATAAAGCCAAGTACCACGCTGACATAGAACAACAACTTATCATTTCCATCTTCATTCTTTTCCATTGCATCCTTGGCAGTAAAAGTGTCATCTTTAGGGCACTTAGTTGAGAGATGAAAGCCACATAGCCATGGACTACCCATATAAATGGACGAAACATTGAGCGTTTGAAGCTGATTTTCAGAAGGAATTCTTCCGGACAAGTTGCTGTAAAACAAGTCCAAGTGAGACAAGGAGGTTAAAGATGACAAGCTTTGAAGAATCTGTCCTGAAAGGTGATTGTGTGAGAGATCAAGAGTTTCGAGCCAATACAAGTTTCCGACTTTGGAGGGGATCTTTCTAGTCAATTGATTCATAGACAAATTCAAGATGCCCAACTTAATGAGGCTACTTATTTCTTCAGGGATTTCATCTTGTAAATTATTTGATGAAAGATCAATGCTCTTTACAAGATATAGAGTCGTGTTGTACACAAGTTATTTCACTTTTAGTGTCAGTGTGGCTTGCTCAAGCTCATCAAGATAGTGTTCATAGGAATTATCATTGACCGGAAAAGAGTATCCATAAGAATTATCATCGACCATGGAAGTTAAGTTACCCAAACACATTGGAATAGGACTTGAAAGGTTGTTGTGACTAAGGTCAAGGATGTGAAGGCCATGAAGATTTCACAGTTGCAGGGAAATGCATCCACTAAAATAATTGGACCGTAATCGTAGCATAGACAATACATATACATTTGATCCTCCTATTCATAGAGGTATGTTCCTAGATAACTTGTTGTCACCGAGATCAATACTCATCAAACTAGAACAATTTTACAAGGAATCAGGAATTTCACCTCCAAAATTGTTGTTGTTGAGCTTTAATATGTCAAGGGAACTTAGTACCCCCAATGAAGTGGGAATCTTACCAGAAAGGTTGTTTTGACCTATATCTAGAAACACCATGTTGCTCTCCACACTCCATGGATTTGGGAGTTCTCTAGAAAATTGATTGCTCCTCAGAGACATGATTCTCAAGTGCTGCATGTTGCAAATAGAGGGAGGAATAGTGCCATTCAAATGATTCTCATGAAGTAACAATTCTTGCAAATTGGGCATCATTTGGTCAATATTTGAGGGGATTGGCCCTGAAAATAAATTGCTTTCAAGATAAAGGCATAAAGCATGAGTTGACCACCAAAGTGGGAGTTGGCCCTCCAATTGATTATGACTCAAGTCAACAAAATCTAAATTTGGAAAATTCAAATGGGATGGAATGTTTCCATGAAATTGGTTGTGACACAAGTTTTGCGAAATTTAAACTAACCGAAATTAGTCCAACTTAGTTCCGAATTTTATGCTCGCAAGTGTACGAATCGGTTGATAGTATAGAAAGCAAGCACTTAATATCATCCCTCAGAATATGAGTTAATTCTTATCAACTAACTTAAGTCCAATTGCAACGAAGTACAATTAGCAAAGATTGATGAAAGATGGATTTGAGAATTGAAACTAATAGTAAAAACAAATGAAAACAAGAAAGTTTGATCACAATGCAAAAAGTGGTAGCCAAGAACACAAATTGTAATTCAGCCGAGTAAAACGCTAGAGCGTCCGACTCACCATAACCAATCCAACTTATTTTCTACAGTGAATTATGAAGAAGTACTCAACTTCATTGATAGTCAAATCTCCCTAACACATGTAATATCTATGACATCTAGACTATTACGTATATCCCAATATGCAAACATCTATGGCATCTGGAATAGTTTAACATAATAAAACTCATTACGATCAGTGGAAATTTATATAAAGATTACACAAATCCTAGAGTATGACATCTACGACTAGGTAATTCATGGGATCTATTTGCACGAAGCTATCACTCAAGTTGAAAACATGTCACCTACACAACTTGCATCAAATTTACCAAGTAAAAGTCAAGATGGTAGCAAATCACCAAGACTAAAACCAAGCATATAAGCACAGCAAATGATGCTCAATGAAATTGAAAACTCGAAAATAATTTAATTCAGAATTTAAGCATTCATAGTCATGGCTACATCGTAGCTTTAGCTAAGGAAAATTAGTTTCGAAACATAATTGGAAATATAATTGAATTCATATAAAAAAAAATTAAAAGAAAAACTAAGTTTAGAAAAGCCTGAAATCCCCATGCTCTGCTGCTGCCTACTTCTCTTTTTCTCCTTCCAGAAAAAATTGATCAGTTCTTTTCCTTCTTTTCCCCTTTTACGTTTCCGTAACCGACGAAAGATTAACCCCAATTAATTGCTGACAGTAAAAGAGAGGAAACGGTAGAAGTCTTCAATTATGTGCTGGCCACTCTTTGGTACATTAAGGCACCCAAATGAACATCTATTAACATTAAGCTCGTGCCCTTGATCTCCTTGCTGCTGCTTCCCCTAGGTTCAATAACTCTTTCATTGCCATCAATAAATCCATTTATACAACAGCCAAGTCTCTCTCTTTGATGCCTTCTCCAAAACCCATAATAAAAGAGAACACATACCACAAGAAAATCAAACAAATTAGGAGCAAGAAAATATAGGAATAACATTCCTCTGCTTTCCTTTTCCGTTCTCCCCCAACTGTGCAACTGCAATTTCACCAACTTAATCGCTGCCTCTTTGATGCGATCTCCCAACTTTCTGATTTTGTAGCAGTCAATTCCCCACTTTTCTTAGAGATACTGAGTTCCTCCTGGAAAATGGTAAAAGTCGCAAGCCTTTCAATCATCTTTTAAGACAGATCAAATTGAAGTTTGATGCCCTTTAGGTATTGAAGTGGCCATGTGGAAGCAAAACAAACTGGTTCATCTTTGTATCCAAAGGATAGAAATATTGCCAGCTTTTACCATATAGAACCTACATAAAAATTATGAGAATAAGATGAATTTAGATAATGCCTACACATGAATCCAAAAGAGCAGAAGCTCCAACAACGTTCACTTTGACTAGAAATTAAACAAATATCTTAGGAATGTTGCCTTATTATTAATCTAGTCATAAAGGCACAAATATCTGAAATTCCTTTCATTTTTTGTCCAACTTATCACAAGAAAATGTAACTTTTGGAGTAAATAAATAGTAAAATATGCGATCATCAAATACCCCCAAACTTACATTTTGCTTGTCCTTGAGCAAAAGAAGAAAACATAAGAACAAGTAATAGCATGATAATATCCAGAGATTTGAAGCCTGTTTCAGATAATCAAGGTTTTCCAGAGATTTGAAGTTTGAAAATTCACTTGGAAAATTATCCCTGAAATAATTCCCGGATAGATCAAGTGTTATGAGGTTGGTAAGATTAAGAAACCAACTGGGAAATGAAGAACTTTTAATGCCATTAACTGACATATCAAGGACCAAAAGTGATGTCAAGTTAATCCTCTGCAATGAGAGTGGAAGAAAGTTAATGCTCTGTAGTGAGAGTGGAATGCTTTCAATTTGACACGAAGATATATATAACTCTAACAATGAAGGGAGCATGATAATCTCATATGCCCAACTGACTCCTGTGCTGCTAAGATCAACGTCATTGAAATTAATGTATTTCAGGGAAGAGAGGTGAGGAAGCCAATTCAAATTTTTGGAAGATAAGTCATAATTCCACCCGAGATCAAGAAAATTTAGGCTTGACAGGTTACCAAGAGAAGAGGGAATCTCTCCTCCAAATGACGCAGAGGAGAGAATGAGATATTGCAAACTTTTAAGCTCCCCAATGAACTTAGGAATTTGATTGCTAAGAAAATAATTCCCGCTCAAGTCCAGGTAATTTAAATGTTTCAAGCTCAACAGAGAAGCATTTATCTTACCTCACAAATTCTCGCAGAGAAGAATCTATTTTTGGCCGTATCAAAAAGTTCAAACTTTGTTGTTGAAATTCCATATTTTGTTGTGTACAAAACCCCAGATTTACAAAATTCTGGAAATTAGGTAAAAAACAGGGAATTACTTCCATCAGAGTTCATGGCCTTTGTAAAATACATAAACCAAAAATTCAAAAAACAAAAATCCAAAAAAAAAAAAAAAAAGTTGAAAAAAAACCAATTTATTTTCATTTCATGTAAATTGAACATAGTTTTGCTCAACACAAACAGATCTACTCTACGATCGTTGTAGAGTAGACATTAGGTGGACAACTGTTTTGACTATGCCAATAGACACATTACAAAAGCTTACTTTCCATGAGCTTTGCATGTAACTCACAAATTCCCAACTACATGTGTCATTGTTTGTCCTTGGCCTTCATTGCGTAATCACTAAAGTAACCAAATACAAAAAAAACTAAAATGTGACTCTCTCTCTATGGCTTTCTTACTACACAAAAATATCCCTAATTAAAGCATGCCACACATCATCACATTGCTATTATATGAAGTATGTTTCTCATTGGCAAGTAATATACTCTCCATAGCCCAAGAGGATATGAAAGTGGTTGAGTACACTGTTCTAGCCATTCGAATCAATAAGCTCAAGTTTGCATGGTACAAAACCGTAAATACTCAGACATATGATATCCAATCTTCCACTTTACAAATCACATATGGGTAAAATAATAGCTCTAAAGAAATCGGAAGAAGTAAAGGAACACAAATATGCTATCTAGAAATATTCTCTGATATACTGTTACAAATATGCCTCTATAACAAACACAAAACATTGAATTCCATTACCTTCTTGTTATTGACCTCTTTCTCAGTCGGAATCGCCAGACTTCCGAACCATCATCCGGAACTGTGGAGGAAGAGACCGTCGACCAGGACCGCGTCGCCTTCACGCACCTGCGGCCGGAGCTGAAGAGGAGAGTTAGAATTATAATATATCATATTGACGGATTCTCAGACACATTTCATCGAACACTAGTGTGCCACGTTCTCATATGCTTTCTTGTAAGATTAATTGAAGAACAATACTTAGTTTGTGAACAAAATTAACTTCCAGATGAGTAATTTAACAGAGAAGAAGCAAAAAGAAACCGAGCAATTAGAAAGATGTCAAAAAAGAGAGCATAGAAAAAGCTTATATAAATCATCATATGACTAAATGCAGGCTGCATAAATGTCCCTGGAAAATCAAGGGTAGCAGCAAGCTGCTTAAGCCCTTGCCAAAAATAGCAAAGAAAATAAGAAACATTGAATCCGTTTTTCTGATTTCATTTTGAATTCACTGGGAAAAAAAATACATAAATCCATAAAAAATAATAAAATATTAAAAAATTACCCAAATGAAAATAATTAATTAGAAGCATTCAACAGAGAGATTACCTGAAGAGCGGAAAGTTTCAGCAAGCGAGAATAATATAAGCTCCTCACTTGAATCGCTCACCCACCCTCTGTGCAAACCCTAGACCCACCCCCTAATCTCTCTCTGCAACGTACAGAAATGGAAGAAAAACCTCTCCTTTACAAATTATCCATTGAAGATCCATCTCAGCCATATCAAATTATCCATTGTAATACTAAGAGCAGAAGCCACAGACGCCAAAAAACCCTCAAATCTTCAAACCCAATTCAATCCCAATGATTTTACTGCAGTCCCACTCAACATTTCTCTCGACACTTAGCTCAATCGCCTCTTGAAGTTCGTCCCTTTTCCCAATTCAAGGGTCCAACTTCTTCTCCTTCTTCTTCTTCCTCCTTGTCTCCCTCCTATTTTTGTAAGGTTTTGCGTTGGAGGTGGACTAGCACTGGCCGAGCTCGACGACATTCAAGCGTAAACGAGAAGAATATATATACGTGTGCTTATCTACTTTATTAACAAAGTGTTATTTCGTTAAATTCCAATATTAAATAGACAGCTGTTACATAATTGTTTGTATTATGTGATTGATAAGTACACAAACCAGATTGAATTCTTGTATTAAATGGATAGCCGTTACATAATTGTTTGTGGGAATTTTTATTGAAAGATACAATTCTTTTATATAATACATAAGCTACAAATACCAAAACACAAAGTAGAAAAGAAAAACATCACATTATATATTAGTACAATCAAACTTCAGAAGAAAAATCTTTTCAGACTAGCTACTTTCAATACAATTACTAGTACTACCTTATCTTTGATACCATCAAAGAATTGAAAATAAGCATACCTCCACGATGTCTTTAAGATCAATGGGCCGCAAACGCCCCAAAAGCCTACGATAAAGCCAAGTAACATACTGACACAGAGCCACAACTTATCATTTTCATCTTCATTCTTGTCCTTTGCATCCTTAGTAGTAAAAGTGTCATCTTCAGGGCACTTAGTTGAGAGAGGAACACCACACAACGATGGATTGCCCATATAAATGGATGAAACATTGAGCGTTTGAAGTTGGTTTCCAGAAGGAATTCTTCCAGACAAGTTGTTGTAAGACAAGTCCAAGTGGGACAAAGAGGTTAAAGATGACAAACTTTGAGGAATCTGTCCTGAAAGGAGGTTGTGTGAAAGATCAAGAGTTTCGAGCCAATGCAAGTTTCCGACCTTAGAGGGGATCTTTCCAATCAATTGATTCATGGACAAATTCAAGGTGCCCAATTGAATGAGGCCGCTTATTTCTTCAGGTATTTCACCTTGTAAATTATTTGATGAAAGATCAATGCTCTTTACAAGATATAGAGTGGTGTTGTACACAAGTTCTTCTCCTTTTACTGTCAGCCTGGCTTGCTCAAACCCATCATCATAGTTTCCATAAGAATCATCATTGACTAGCGAAGTTAAGTTATCTAAGCACATGGGAATAGTACCTGAAAGGTTGTTGTGACTAAGGTCGAGGATGTGAAGGCAATGAAGATTGCACAATTGTTGGGAAATACATCCATTAAAATAGTTGGACCGTAATCGTATCATAACCAACATAGATACATTTGATCCTCCTATCCATAGAGGTATGTTCCCAGATAACTTGTTGTCTCCAAGATCCATACTCTTCAAACGAGAACAATTTTGCAAGGAATCAGGAATTTCACCGCCAAAATTGTTGTCGTTGAGCTTTAATATTTGTAGGGAACTTAGTACCCCCAATGAAATGGGAATCTTGCCAGAAAGATTGTTTTGACCAACATCTAAAAACACCATATTGGATCCAATACTCCATGCATGAGGAAGTTCTCCAGAAAACTGATTGCACCTTAGAGACAAGATTTGCAACTCCTGCATGTCACAAATAGAGGGAGGAATAGTGCCATTCAAATGATTCTCATCAAGTAACAATTCTACCAAATTGGGTGCCATTTGGTCAATATTTGAGGGGATTGGCCCGAAAAATAAATTGCTTCCAAGATTAAGGGAAAATACATTAGTGGACCATTGAAGTGGGAGTGGGCCCTCCAACTGATTATGACTCAAATCAATAAACCCTAAATTTGGACATTTCAAATAGGATGGAAGGTTTCCACGAAATTGATTGTGAGACAAGTCTAGTTCGATGAGTTGGGAAGATATCTTCAACAACCATTCCTCTGGTATGGAATCCGAGATTCCATTGCCACTAAGAGTAACATCAAACAGTTCAGTTTGAGTTTGAAGCCATACCCAAAAACCAGGTTTTATCCCACAGTTTATAATTCGAATTGTGTGGAGCTTGAAAGGAGGAACCCGACCATAAGCCACGTCAAAAACGAGGGACATGGATCGGTTTATACTTCCTATTTCAAAATCTTGTAATCTGGTGAGATTTATGAAATGGGCTTCCGTTAGAATGCCTTCCCATGAATTATCAAGCAGAAGTAGGGAAACTAGCTCATAGAGTTGTCCCATACTTTGTGGAATGGGGCCATTCATATTATTATCAGTAAGGTCTAGTGTTCTCAAGGACGACAAGTTTCCAATAGAATCTGAAATTGAGCCCCACAAATTGTTTTCTCTAAGGTTGAGATTCTGCAAACTTTTAAACATTCCCAAGGAGGCCGGCAGTTGGCCTTCAAGCTCACAAATAGACAAATCTAGTGACTCAACTGTATTATTTGGACAATTTGAGAAACTCCTCCAAAACTCTTCCATCCCCCCATCAAATTTGTTCCGTGAAAGACTTAAAACCTTTAGCTTGCACAAATTTCCATGTACTTTAGGAATTTGACCTTTTAAACCTGTTTCAGATAAATAAAGGTTTTCTAGAGATTCGAAGTTTGAAAATTCACTTGGAAAATGATCCCTGATATCATTCCCAGATAGATCAAGTGTTATGAGGCTGGTAAGATTAACAAACCAACTGGGAAATGGAGAACTTTTAATGCCATTATACGACATATCAAGGACCAAAAGTGATGTCAAGTTAATCCTCTGTAGTGAGAGTGGAAGGAAGTTAATGCTCTGTAGGGAGAGGGGAATGCTTTCAATTTGGCACGAAGATAAATGCAACTCTAACAATGAAGAAAGCATGTTAATATCACATGCCCAACTGACTCCTGTGCTTTTAAGGTTAACGCCATTGAGATTAATGTATTTCAGGGAAGAGAGGTGAGAAAGCCAATTCAAATTTTTGGAAGATAAGTCATAATTTGACCCGAGATCGAGAAAATTTAGGCTTGACAGGTTACCAAGAGAAGGGGGAATCTCTCCTCCAAACCACGCATAGGAGAGATTGAGATATTGCAAACTTTTAAGCTCCCCAATGAACTTAGGAATTTGATTGCTAAGAAACCAATTCCCGCTCAAGTCCAGGTAATTTAAATGTTTCAAGCTCAACAGAGAAGCATTTATCTTACCTTGCAAAGAAGCATCATCAAAAATGTCATATGGATTCCGGAGGTCCATCTTCACGACATGACCAGTATTGTTGTTGCATGAAATGCCTTCCCATCGACAGCAATCATGACCCACCCAAGACGAAAGCCGACCAGAATCATCAACAAGATGTTGTTTAAAGACGAGAAGCGCTTGTCGTTCTTCGTCAATGCATGAATTTGACTTCACACTGCTTGAAATTTCATCACCAGCAAAACAGAAAGAGAGTTTAGTAGTACTCTGCATGCAGGAAGAGACCAAAAGCAAAAGAAGCAAATAGTGAGCAATACTGAGGTGACAATGGTTGTCCATTATGACACACAATTTTTCTTTGCTATGTTGGTGAGATTTTTAGCTACTAAAATTAGTGTGATACCGGAATTTATAGGAAGAGATTATCGATGTAGGCTGGAGAGCTGAAAACGAAAGTCGTATGATGGAGAAAAGAAAAAAGGGTAACTGAAATGTGTGGCGGTTGTTCACAACCCCATATACAAGTTTGCAGGTCTCTTGGATATGTACAAGTTTGCATGCCGTATAGGAGAAGATATTATGAATGCATGAATGGGATGGCTAGCTACTTGTGGAAGTCTTTGCACACCAATTAGTCTTTGGTGGAAAAACCATATGTCTAGCTATGGAAATTCATAAATCATAATTGATGAAAGGGATTGGAAGAGACTAGAGAGTGGCAATTGGAAATGCGAGGATGATTTAATATGGCGGTATTTTTTTTTTTTTTTTTTTTTTTTTTTTTAAAATTTTTTTTTGTAAATACTAGTGATATTCTAAACTAATTCATCTATTAATTTGTTCACTGATTCAAATGCATTTATGAAATTGCATGAGGGATAGATAGAGACTGAAGCCCTAATCCCTAACTCTATTTGCACTTTTTAGGTTCTTACCGTTTAGCCCGACTAGAGGAAGGGACGTGATTTGTTCCATTTTCAAACTATTTGCGTATAAACCAAGAATCATTCCTTAAATCCTAAGAATGGCATGATATGTTTGCTCAATCAAGGGGAAGAAGCACTTAAACCTTGGGTCTTTCGCTTGATTTTGAGTTGGGTTGTGAGGAGCGGTGGTGCGCCAGAGAGATACAGAGAAGCCGGGTCACCTATGTCACTTCAGTTCCCAAACAAAAACACTTTTTTTATATTTTGCTTATGTCCTTCTATGTAATTTTGCAATAAAATAAACTTATCACTAAAAATTTCATTAAAAAGTGGGTGAAAAAGTTAAAACAATATGGTGAACATAATAACACTCATTATTTTTTGGTTTTGTTTTTTGGTGTTAGGTGAAGCATGTATTTTGTGTATAGCAACGGCGAACTTAGCGTGCTCAATCTGCTTGAACTATGTGGTGACAAAAGTTGAAAAAGTGATGTCAATTCCCCTCCTTAGATGCTTCAACCTATGCTTGTATTTCGGGGAAGAGGTCAATGCTTGACTAAACCTAACGGTTGGGTTATTTGCAAGAAGCTTCCTTTTGGGGTTTCATACTACATCTATGTACATGATGCACCAATGTTTGAACGGCAAAAAATGTTTAAATCCAGTTATCTGATACATCGATAAAGTAGAATTTTCGGCAATTGCATTTGGTTTTAGGCGAAGCCGGGATTTTTAGATAATGGAGTCATCATATCCACCAACAAAGCTTCATTGAGCTATTTCATCAAGCACTTAGTAGACACTTGCCAATTCCTGTCAACATATGCTGAAAGTTTACGCCAACATATGTCGATAACTACTATTATTTGTAGCTTGTAGAGGGTGGGTGCATGTTGTTGTGGAGTAATATTGAAGGCTGCCAAGGATTTTTAACTAAGGTATTTCATCGAACACATGGTGCGCACAATAGATCGCACAAGAAAAGAGAAAATGAAGACAAATGTGATAGAACAACTAGAAGGAGGTTGGAATTTAGTTTGCCTTAACTGTTTATAAGGGTCATATGCAATACACCAACAAATTTACATGAAGTTTTTTAAGTTATTGGGGTCAAGGGCAACCAATGACCCCATGCTGGCTCTGCCACAGGTTTTAATGATTGCACAAGATTCAGTGAAATGGTTTTCTTCTAACCTTAGCTTTTCCACTCAAAGTGCATTTTTATGAGCATTACCACCACATGAATTATTGTCAATGAATGTGATCAGATTTGTTTACTACTTTAATCTCAAAACTTAAACTAATTCAATCGCAATTAATATAAGTGGTAAATGGTAATGGTCATGACCATTGAAGGATAGCGAGCAAAATGCACTCTTCCATGCCACTAGTAACATAATAGAAAGCAAACTAAAGACTCTTCATCAAGAAAAGAGTATCTTTCAAATATATCCAAAATATCATTTAAATAGACACAAATACCCTTAATTCATACAAATAACTAGTTGTTGATTAAAAGATTCTTGTGTGATAATCAAGTGGTACTTCACTAATTTTTCTAATATGCACCCGAAGAAAATCTCTTCCGTAAACCTTAAAATATGCTTTTTGCACTTTCTAAGAACACAATAAATCTCTCAATTCACTACCACAATCAATGATAACCTTCAAAACAGAATCCAGACACAGACAACACCCTTAATAATGCAAAGGTGGAAAATTAAATACGAAGCACATATAATCCAAAGGAAAATTAAGATAAATAATATTACAAAAATTGACAGTTCATTCTTCCATAAATATTCAATCGAAGGAAGAAACTACCAAAGCAAAGAGAAAACGTAGAAGAGGAAAAGTGCAAAAAATTAACCACCTACACTCATCTTCATTTACAGGTGCACAATTCTTCACCCATAGTCAATGCCTTCACTAGGTCTCCTCCAATTGGTTTAGATGTGAGAACTCTTCATCTAATAGGGTTTTGGTTTTTTAATTTATTAGGTTTAAAGCTTAAAGGTATTTGTGTCTATTTAAGCGATATTTTGGATATATTTGAAAGTTTTTATAAAAACTGACATTTTTAAAATTAGGGGCTAATAATTAGCTATATTTGGTAAATACTCTCAAGAAAAATTGTTGAAACAAACTAGAACATATCCAAACAGTATGTATAACATATACTATGTAAGCGTTGTAGGTATTGACTATGGTACGCACGAGAGGGAGAGAGATGTGAAAAGGTTTTGCTAGTTGTGAGATATATATTGATGTTAAGTACTTTTTCTTTTGTCACTCAGTACTACGGTTTAGTTGTATTCATTTTCATTTATAAGTGAGAGGTCTTAGATACGAATCTTGTGAATGACGAATTTGATACTAAATTAGGTTGTCCATTGTCTGACTTAGCCGAACTTCCCCATCCTTTTAGTGTAAGAAGAAATCCATAATTCTAGTTAGACTAGTACACGGATATACCACGATCATCATTGTATATAAAAAGGAAAGTAATTTTTTTTTGAAGTACAACAATATATTTTACATGAAATATAATCCTAATTAACACCACTTTGGTTCTTCGTGATTTCACATATGCCTTGTAAACCCTAGTTTTGGACCCTGTTGGGGAACAATAAAAGAGGGAAGTGTGAGAATATATTTAGGTTTCCTTGTTCTTATGGATTTAGGTTTGCATCTTTCAATTAGGATTTGCTTCATTTCCAGTTTTGAATTTAGTCTTGTTTCTTGTTTTCCTTTAAATTTCAAGTTCCCTATGTTGAAAAACCGATTTATTGGAAAATGAAATGAGCGGCGGATGTTCACAACCCCTTTTACAAGTTTGCAAGTCCCTTGTCGACACAGCTGGTACCTGGTTGTGATGGGTTGTAGAAATCCATATGCAGCGGAGACTTTGAATAAAGAGTCTTCATGTTCCATCACAATTCACAACTTATCATCTTATTTACTGTTCTTTTCTTGTGGTAAATTACGTAAACGAATTTAGATATGTTCTTGTATTTTGTAAGTCCATCGCCTACACCACAAATGCTGGTAGACTGGCAGTCAGTACTTGGATATTTACAAGTTTGCAAGCCGTGTAGGAGCAAATATTATGAATGCATGAATGAGATGGCTAGCTACATGTGGAAGTCTTTGCACACCGTTTAGTCTTTGGTGGAAAATCCATATGGCTAGCGGTGGAAATTCATAAATCATAATTGATGAAGGAAGAGAAAAGAGAGTGGCAATTGGCAACGCAAGTGAGGATGACTTAGTATTTGTTTTTTAAAATACTAACGATATTCTAAACTAGTTCATCTATTAATGTGTTCACTAATTCACATGCATTTATAAAATTGCAAGAGGAATAGACAGAGACAAGAGCCCTAATTCCTAACTCTGTTTGCATCTTTTAGGGTTCTTATCGTTTGGCCCAACTGGAGAAGGGAATGTGATTTGTTCCATTTTTCCCACTATTTGCTTCTATACCAATAATCGTTCTTTAAATCCTAAGAATGACATAATGTTTTTGCTCAATCAAAGGGAAGCAGCACTTAAACCTTGGGTCTTTCACTTGGTTTTCAGTTCGGTTGTGAGGACAGTGGTGTGCCAGAGAGATAGAGAGAGAGACGGGATCGCTTATGCCACTTCAGTTCCCAAACAAAAACACTTTCTTTATATTTTGCTTATGTCCTTCTATGTAATCTTGCAATAGAATAAAAGGAAAACTAATGAAAATGACTTGAAAACTTTGAGTTTTAATGATAAAGGCAAAATAAAAGGTAAAGTGAACAGTACCAGGTTTGACTTTTTAGTGTAAAAATATGATTTTTCGTTAAAGTGAACAATACCGCGGGTTTTTCGTTAAAACTCTCAAGAATAAACTTGTCACTAAAACTTTCATTAAAAACGTGGGTGGAAAATTAGACAACATATATAGTGGACATAATTAGGGGTGGGCAAATGGGTCTTTCGCTTGGTTTTCAAGTCAGTTGTGAGTTCAGTGGTGCACCTGAGACATACAAAGAGAGGCGGAGTCGCCTACGTCACTTCAGTTCCCAAACAAAAACACTTTCTTTATAATTTGCTTATGTCCTTCTATATAATCTTGCAATAGAATAAACTTGTCACTAAAGCTTTCATTAAATAGTGGGTGAAAAATTAGACAACATAGTGAACATAATAGCACTTGTTACTTTTTGGATTCTTTTTTGGTGTTGCAATGGCTAACTTAGCGTGCTCAATCTGCTTGAAAAAGTGATGTCATTTCCTCTCCTCAGATGCTTCAACCCATGCTTGTACTTCGGGGAAGAGGTCAATGCTTGACTAAACCCAACTGTTGGGTTATTTGCAAGAAGCTTCCTTTCAGGGTTTATACATCATCCCTATACAGGATGCACCAATGTTTGAACGGCTGAATATGTTTAAACCCGGTTACTCGATGTAATCCGATACATCAATATGGTATAAAAATTTTAGCAATTGCATTGGGTTTTAAAGATTGCAAGAGATTCAGTGAAATGGTTGTCTTGTAACCCTAGCTTTTCCACTCAAAGTGCATTTTTATGAGCATTACCACCACATGAATAGTTGTTGATGAATGTGATCAAATTTGTCTACTACTTAAATCTCAAAACCTTAACTAAACCAATCATAATTTATGTAGTGGTAATGCTCACGACTACTAAGGATAGCAAGCAAAATGCACTCTTCCATGCAACTAGTAACATAGTAGAAAGCAAACCAAAGGCTCTTCATCAAGAAAAATTATTGAAACATACTAGAACACATCAACATGTTATATTATGAGTAGACGATCCAATTTATACTTTAGAATATAGCATTAATAATCAATCCACACACTATAATATGAGAGAATCAATAGATCATGTTCCTGTATTTCAGTGCACCGCAATATCCTTTCTTCTTCCTTTGAAAGACCATAACAAGTGATGCCCCAACAGAATACATGTTTGTCTTCAGTCAGGGGCGAAGTTAGGAATTGTCGGGGAAATGAGCGAAATTTAAAAGGGTAAAAGGTCCAAAAAAATTGTAGACAACCAAATCCTAAATATCAAGCTAATCACTATAACGATGTGTTTACAAATCCGTATTCGAGTAATACTGCAATTAGTACATCTCAAACATAAACACAAGCACAAACACAAATAATGACAACCCCCAACCAAAAGAACAATAATGTGAAAAACATCAAAAGCAGAGAGACAACATAAGACTAAATTCATTAGACTGAAAATGGTACATGGAGACTGAAAGAATAGAGGGAATGCATGTAAAATCCGAAAGTGAATTCTTATGAAATGCTAAAATGCAAACCCACCACCTCCATCAGAAGGTTCCCCCTCCCAAATCTTCCCCAACACATCCAGCAAAAGCCTCACCTCACCTCCACCTAAATCCACATAGTCTGTTCGCTCCTTAAATTTGCCACGGGCCTTGCGGGCATGCCGGGAATTTATTCAAACATGAAATTGGTGAATGCGAGTGTGCCACTACTAGATGCCGCTAGTAAACTAGATAAAAGATGACTTTTGTGAGGGCTGATCCTGAAAATGATTGAGGTTGGGGCTGACTACAGCTTCGTATGCAAATCTGGCTTGAGCAGAGTTTGTGTATTTGTTTTTTTGATTGGTTGAGTGTCCATAATCTTTGTACTCCTTCTTCTTTATATAGAGAACTGAGAGAGCTCTAGCTGAGAACCTTGAATCTGTCTAATATTAAAATAGGCAAGTTTGCATCTCAAAATAGGCAAGTTTGCATCTCCACCACATGTTTATTTCACACTTGCAATAAAATAATTAAAAGAAGCAAACAAAGCTTCTTTCATCACATATCATTGCCCGAAAGCTTGCATGGTGTCTTCCTATACACTTGCATGAAAAAACATGCATTTGTCTTGATTAAACAAATCTCTTGGATAAATCTCCACCACCCAAATAAAAGGGAAAAGTAATATTATAATATCAAAATCATCATACTTGCGGCCAAATATCTTTCTAAGTTAGCTTTCTTGCACATTTATCCTTCAAATGCCATATTTTACCCAAATAACCCAAATAAGTGAAATTGTACCCACTTTAGGTGCAAACAGAGTCCCCACCTCCTCCAGCTGATGTCATGCGCCCTTCGTCCGATTCTCCACTAGCACCACAAGGAGAAGCACCAGAAAAATCTCCTTCATCCCCCACCGTCACACCTCCTCCATCTGGTTCCAAATCTGCTCCTCCACCAGCTAATAACTCACCCCCTGCACCCACGATGCAATCACCACCTCCTTCGGTCCCTTCACCCCCTGGTACTTCGCTCCTTCAACTTTCCCATTAATTGAGTAATTAATACAATAAGAAAGGTCTGGGTGTGGTTGTGTTCGAGTGGGAGGAGAAGAAGATTGACGCATCTTTTTTTTTTTTCTCTTTTCTTTCCTTTTTTTTAAGTTTTTAATTATACAAAAGATAACATTGTTTTAATTATTTAAATAGTTTTAATCCACGTGGCAATATTTAATTAGACTTATGGGACCCAGTTATGTACCATGTCATCACATAACGAAATTTTTGACAGAAATGTAATGGAAGAACTAGATTGATTTGCGACACCTATTTTCAGGGATTATATTGATTGATTTTCAATTCCAGAAACCATCTTGATGAGATGAATCGATTTTAGAAATCATTTATGATAAAAACCCTTTTGTTAATTGATGACATGACAACGTCGTAGACTAAAGTCGTGCCACTTTATTAATTAACAAAGCATTTGACGAAACAAATCAACGAAAGTACAAAAGTGCCAAAAAAAAATTAAACTTGTATGAAAAATGATCAAATTTTAAAAAATTTTAGAATAATAAAAGGAGAATTACTCATTTTATTTATTTATTTACCGTGAAGGCGAGCTTCGAATCATTTATTTAACCTATATATGAGAAAGTTCACATTTAGATATCTTAGAATGGTAGGTGCGAGCAACAACTACACTCTTGGTGAATTAGTGCACACTTTTGGCGAATTTTTACGCATAATTTAAACTTGTGAACTTTGTCGTGTCTATTCTAAGATAAAATTTTGTGGCTAATGAATAGACTAACTCGAGTTTATCATGTTTTCTAGGTTATCTCGATCAAATTCTTGCCTCTTGTCTACATTTTTTGGTGTTCTTTTTGTCTACCATAGACACTATTAAAAACTTTAAGCCTTTATTACCAAAAACTTATGAAATGTAAATATAATTTTTATATCTCAAATATACCTCTTTCATTGTTATTACGCTTATGTATATTTTCGTAATGCAATTCTTTCATTTTTGAACAAACAAGTAGAAGAATGAAATCTCACACTGGTCTAGTCATAATAACCTAGTTTAAATTTATCATTGGTAATAATCGAACCTAAGATCTTTCATTTATAAATAAAGAAAAATACTATTCACCGTATTATTAAGTGGCAACGCAATTCTTAACAAATTTAAGTTTTTTAACCTAATTTTACTCTCCTCTATTGAACCAAAAAAATATAAAAAATAATAATAATAAATAAAATAAAATTACACTCGTTTCTTCTTCATTTTGGCGGTGCCGGGAAAATTGGCGCTTCCAAACGAGTGCAGTGCAACGGAAATGGAAATTGAAGCAGAAGAAGAAGAAGAGCAAGTCGCGACGGAGCCTCCCAAAACTCACCGCCTAGAAGAGTCTGTGGTGAACCGAATCGCTGCCGGCGAGGTCATCCAACGCCCTCTCTCCGCCGTCAAAGAGCTCGTCGAGAACATCCTCGACGCCCGCTCCTCCTCCATCAACGTCGTCGTCAAGGACGGCGGCCTCAAACTCATCCCAAGTCTCCGACGACGGCCACGGCATACGCGTTAGTCCCTTCTCCACTCATTTTTTCCATTTTATTAAATTTTGAATTATTTATAAATTTATTTACGAATTTACGATTCATTGCAGTATGAGGACCTGCCGATACTGTGTGAGCGGCACACGACGTCGAAACTCTCGGCGTTTGAGGACTTACAGTCGATAAAGTCGATGGGGTTCAGAGGAGAAGCACTTGCCAGCATGACATACGTAGCTCACGTCACCGTCACCACCATTACCAAAGGTCAGTTGCATGGTTATAGGTGCGTGCCCATTACCTGTTTGATGAAATTCCCAGAAAATTATATGATTTGTTCATAGAAAGAAATGGTTATACTTGTAATTTATGTTTTGGTTTAATGGGATGAAATTATCTTTACTGGTGATTTAAGTGGTGGTACTTGTTATCAGATTGAGAACTTATTCTACAACATGACTGCCCGGAGGAAGACACTGCGAAATTCTGCTGATGATTATTCAAAGATTGTAGATTTGCTAAGCCGGTTTGCGATTCATCATATGAATGTTGGCTCCTCCTGCAGAAAGGTAGGTTGCTGTTTCATTCACTAAGGAACTTGTCTTTCTACTTCACCGATCTTTTTCATGGCTAGAAATTCAAAATCCCGATTAAAGTCTTTTTGTATGCTATTAACTATCAGCATGGAGCTGCTAGAGCAGATGTTAATTCTGTTTCCACAGCATCAAGGATTGATGCAATTCGATCGGTGTATGGGGTGTCTGTTGCTCGCAGTCTGATGAAAATAGAAGCTTCAGATAAAGATCCTTCTAGCTCAGTTTTTCAGATGGATGGCTTTATCTCCGATTCCAATTATGTTGCGAAGAAGATGACCATGGTGCTTTTTATAAATGGTATGAACTATTCATGCAATTCCATATCAACACAAGAAAATTATAGTATTAACGATTATTATTTCATATTAGTGTATATTAGCACACTAAGTTGATTATGTCCTTTTCATTTATTTCCTCCAATTGCATCAAAGCATATACTTTCAAGTTCAATCAATCAAGAACTTCAAACATATCATAAAGATCAATTTCAGTTCTTAATTAACATCAACAACATGATATTAAGATTCCCGGTAAATAGCACAAACTACCCCAAGGCATTACTCTAATGATCAAACAATATTGAGATCCACAATCAAGTAGCCAAAGGAAAACAATTATCAGATGTTCAGATAAGAAAAACTATGAAATACTGAGATTAAAAGGTTACCTACACTTAAGCGAGTGAATGTTGAGCTAAGCTGATAGTAAATTCAAACTGAGCGACCACTCAAATTTCGACAGTAAGCATAATATACAGATTCAAAATCACCCGACTCCTGCAAAAAGAACATATAATACTTATTACACATCGAAAGTTGAAAAACAATACAATTTCTTTGAGATTTTTCAGTGAAAGTACCTCATCAGACGCCTTTTGAAAATAAACTCTTGCCTCATTCTGGTCCGAGGTACATAATCCGCAAGCAATTTGAGCATTTCCAAAACACCACAGAGCATCATCTTTCCTAGGATTAATCAACAATGCTTACAAATGCTTACTCCAGCTTCGAAATAGCATCTGGGCAAACGAACACAAACCTGCATTTATAAATTCAAACTCTCAAATAACTAAATGAAAAAAGTTCCTAATTTAAAATTTTCAAGGCTACCAGATAAACATGGAGAATTCCAAAGTCTAAAAATAGATATTAAACATGAAAGACACCTCCAAGAACTAATTAGGCTTGGAAAAAAAGGATCCAAGTAGATAACAGATTAAAATCGAGCACGAAATCCGTCAACAAAATTGGATTCTCATTGGAAAATGGATGGAAGCTGATTCCACTATTTCTCTACACTGTCATAAACAATGATACGAATTGCCTACTGACGGACAGAACTTGAAAATAACAGCCCTCATTTTACGATCTGTCACAAATATTTTTTAGATAATGGACATTGCTTATCAAATTTTCAGTCTGGAGAACTTGTCAGGTTTAATTAATCAACTTCGTTATTAAAGAACTTGCACCATAAGATTCGTAGCGAAATGCTTTTTTCCAACGATAGCTAAGATGATTTGGGAGTCATCTAATATTCTTATTGACATTTTAGCTATCATTCCCCTTCCACACGCAAGAACAGCTCTTCTTAAGAGAAAATTTTACCGTTCCAATTTCTTTATTTTCTTAGATGAAAATAGGGTTCTATTAATATTGTCCATTTGTGTTTGAATTTCAAAGTTGATATACAAAGACAGCACTGAAACACAATAATTTAGAACATAAAAGAAAATGTAACTAAAAAAGCAACCGATGAAAAAATGGAGAAATATGCACGAACCTTGGAAGTAAGAAAGCAGATGTTGCTTTCTAGTTGTTGACAGAATTATACTGGGGACCATTTGAATTTTGGTATAGCTGCAGAGGAAACAAATTAGAAGGTTATAATTATAGGTATAATTTAATTTTTACATTTGATGCGTCATTGGATTAAAGGAATACAATAGGATTATGTTTTAGATGCAATTGTTGGATTAAATGAAGTAAGCACTGGTCATTTCTAATTGACTATGATAAAGAAATCTAGTGAACCATTTGAGTTTTGAGCAAATATGATAAAGATATCATGTTTAATATATATTAGTAATTAAGAAAACTTAGAGCAATGAATGAGTATACATTCACTGTTTTGCAGCGAGGCAATATGGTTTGAGATGCTTGGGGAATCTGATATATTTTTTGTTGAAGCCTTTGTAGTAAAAGTTGTGTCTCATATTTCACTTAAAAAATTTCGAAATCGTTAGGCACTCCCTTCAGAGGACCAGACGATAGATATTGACGTTTCTAATCACGGAAAAAAGAAAGAACATAAACAAACATCGCAAACCCGTCAACCAATATGATAGGTCAATTGCACAATACAGAAGAAACTGAATAGAGATTCAATTGTTCAAAGTCCAAATTCTAGAAAACAAATCCTAATTAACAACCAACTAATAATGGGTAATCATTGAAATTAAAAGAACAGCATAAGGAAGGGAGAGAGAGAGAGTAATGCAAGATTAAATAATTGTATTAGATATAACTCTACTGTCCAAACATTTATCACTACAATTTACAACAAATCAAACTCCCAATATAGCTCACAAATTAAAAAAAAAAAAAAAAAACGTAAGCAGCACCTGATGAATCCACTGGAAAGCATGGTAGATGAGAGAGAAGAATTTATGGTTTCACCGTCTGGCAGCAACCCATTTCATAAAAAAAATTACTTTCACAAACCCGCTTTGCAGCAAAAATAAAGAAAAAACAAACACTTACTATGTCGTATGACTTTAATTCCAATTGCCCCTTCAAGCTCCCTAGCTTTTGAACCATCATGCTCATATTCATAAAGCCCTAACCATGAAACCAAAATTACTACCTTGACAAATAAACATAACCAACAACAAAAAAAAACTAAAATTTTCAAATGGGCACTGCAAAAAATTACCAGCCGAGCTACTGAAGACAGCGATATCAGGTCCGAAAACTAATTTCCACTATTCCAACAAAGATCCAACAGGGCCCCAAAGCGTCAAGGAATAAGGTGCAATGATAGTATTATCCTTGTCGAACACCCCTTCTATGTAACTCAGGCCAATCAATGTACCTAATATGCACATCTATTGCCTTTGATTTTATCCTTTTGAATTTGAAAAGGATTATGTAGTAAACTGAATTCTTTTAAGAATTGTATCCTTTTCAATAATTTCGACATAAATCCCCAAAGTCACAAAAATGAAATTTCAACAGAAAACCCATTTAGAAAGCAAAATTTACACTTGTAAGTTGTACACACATAATATTTAAACCAGAAAAATGCCCACCCCAAATCAGCTGAAGAACTCAGCGGTAAACGCTACCTTTTTGGGTCCAAAGCTCTAAATTGTGTACCTTGAGTGGAGAGAGCCTTAGAAAACAACGTCGTCGGAGAACCAGCCTTTGATGCGGCTGCGGCACATGTGGTGGTGGTTCAATTTCGCCTGATTCACAATACAAAAAAAGGGTGTAAGTACACCAATGAAACAACTTTGATCAGTAAGACATAGACTAAAATTGCTGTATTTTAACATCTCACGTACAACATGAAAATCATACACAATATTTTGTATGATTAACTATAATCAATTGCTATTTCTTAATTTTGAATCCAGTAGCTCTACAACTTCAATTAAAACTAAACTCTGAGATCCAAATATCATCAACATTCATCAAAACCTAAATTTTAAGCAAATTAAACAAAAACCCAAATCCTTATTCAGCAAAATCCCCTACAAAATTTCCAAAAATCGAAAACTTCAAGAAAATTAAAGCAAAACTCACTAACATTTGTAGCTACATTCCTGAGAACCACAACTATAGTATGCCTGGTGGAGTCATCAGCTTTCACCAGCAACAGTCGCATGTTCAACGTCGGCAGCAGCTTCTACCACCGCATCGTCCCGACAGAAAAATCGCACTTGCTGCCGTTCTTCTCCGGAGAAAACAGAGAGCTACAGTGTTTTAATGAAGCTGGAGAGTGGAAAATCTCTCAATATCTTCTTCTCATCCTGATATTAGTCTTTGGATCGAGACTTTCAATATCACCGTCATACGAGGCAGTGACAAGGTACAGGTGGCGTGTTCTTATACAAATATATAAAGAGTTGTGATATCCATATATCCATTTTTACTTCTCAGATTACTTTTTGATTTTCAGCCGTCGAATCGGATAAATTAAAGAATACGGATAAAAATTAACAAAAGGTGTATGAGAAGTAAAAAGAGATGTGTGGATAGCACACTCCTATATAAATAGTGGGATATGAATATTAAAAAGTTAATAACTTAAAAATTAAAATATTTTACTACTTATATAAAAACACATGGTGATGTATCATCTATATTTCCGTCGTAACTAAAAATTATTTCCTTGAATCTCATCGGCGATCGAATTCCCACCAGCAAGTATTACGCTTTACCGTTCAAACAACTTGTAACCCAATGGGCTCCATCCACCTCAATACTTAATTTTGTTTACCCTTCTTATATTATTTAATTAGGCCCATTGAATATTCATCATATAGAAGGCCATTCAAGTGTAAAAGAGAAGAATATATACATGTGCTTACCTAGCTTATGAACAAAGTGTTATTTTGTTAAATTGCAACATTAAATAGATAGCCGTTACATATATATTTTTTACTATGTCTATGGGATTGATAAGTACAAACTAGATATAATTCTTGTATTAAATGGATAGTCATTACATAATTCTTTTATTTAATACATAAATTGCAAGTACCAAAGCACACAGTAGAAGGGGAAAAACATCACATTATATATTAGTACAATCAAAATTCAAGATAAAAATCTTTTGAAACGAGCCACTTTCAAAGCAATTGCTAGTGCTACTTTATCTTTGATGTCATCGAAGAATTGGAAATAGGCATACCTCCACGATGTCTTTAAGATCAATGTGCCGCAGACGCCCCAAAAACCTATGATAAAGCCAAGTACCACGCTGACATAAAACCACAACTTATCATTTCCTTCTTCATTCTTGTCCTTTGCATCCTTCGCAGTAGAAGTGCCATCTTCAGGGCACTTGGTTGAGAGAGGAACACCACATAGAAATTGATTGCCCATAGAAATGGACGAAATATTGAGCGTTTGAAGCTGGTTTCCAGAAGGAATTCTTCCAGACAAGTTGTTATAAGACAAGTCCAAGTGGGCCAAAAAGGTTAAAGATGACAAGCTTTGCGGAATCTGTCCCGAGAGATGGTTGTGTGAGAGATCAAGAGTTTCGAGCTGACGCAAGTTTCCGACCTTGGAGGGGATCTTTCCAGTCAATTGATTCATGGACAAATTCAAGGTGCCCAATTGAATGAGGTTGCTTATTTCTTCAGGAATTTCACCATGTAAATTATTTGATGAAAGATCAATGCTCTTTACAAGATATAGAGTCTTGTTGTACACAAGTTCTTCTCCTTTTAGTGTCAGTTTGGCATGCTCAAATATTTTACGAGAACCCTCAAAGCTTATAACATAATCATATCCATAATCATATCCATAATAATATCCATAATCATATCCATAATCATATCCATAATCATCATCATTGACGAGAGAAGTTAAGTTATCCAAACACATTGGAATAGTACCTGAAAGGCTATTGTTACTAAGGTCAAGGATGTGAAGGCCATGAAGATTGCACAGTTGTTGGGAAATATGGCCACTCAAATAGTTAGACCGTAATCGTAGCATAGACAACTTGGTTACATTTGACCCTCTAATCCATACAGGTATATTCCCAGATAACTTGTTGTCTCCAAGATCAAGACTCCTCAAATTTGAACAATTTTGCAAGGCATCAGGAATTTCACCGCCAAAATTGTTGTCGTTGAGCTTTAATATTTTCAGGGAACGTAGTCCCCCCAATGAAGTGGGAATCGTACCAGAGAGATTGTTTTGAGCAACATCTAGAAACTTCATATAGCTCTCTATTGTCCATGCATGAGGGAGTTCTCCAGAAAATTGATTGCTCCTTAGAGACAGGATTTGCAACTTCTGCATGTTACAAATAGAGGGAGGAATGGTGCCATTCAAATGATTCTCATCAAGTAACAATTCACCCAAATATGGCATTATTTGGTCAATATTTGAGTGGATTGGACCGGAAAAGAAATTGCTTTCTAGATAAAGGGAACGGACATTAGGGAAACACCAAAGTGGGAGTGGGCCCTCCAACTTATTATGACTCAAATCAATAAACCTTAAATTTGGAAATTTCAAATGGGATGGAAAATTTCCACAAAATTGGTTGTTAGACAAGTCTAGTAGGATGAGTTGGGGAGATATCTTCAACAACCATTCCTCTGGTATGGAATCCGAGATTCCATTACCACTAAGAATAACATAAGATAGTTTAGTTTGAGTTTGAAACCATACCCAAAAACTAGGTTTTATCCCACAATTTCTGATCACAATTTCATGGAGCTTGAAAGGAGGAACCCAATCATTAGCCATGTCGAAAATGAGGGACGTGGGTCGGTCTATGTTTCCTATTTCAAAATGTTGTAATCTGGTAAGATTTATGAAATGGGCTTCCGTTAGAATACCTTCCCATGAATTACCATACAAATGTAGGGAAACTAGTTCGTGGAGTTGTCCAACACTTTCTGGAATTGAGCCGTTCATATTATTATAAATGAGGTCTAGTGTTCTCAAGGACGACAAGTTTCCAATGGAATCTGGGATTGAGCCCCACAAATTGTTTCCTCCAAGGTTGAGATTCTGCAAACTTTTAAACATTCCTAAAAAGGCCGGCAATTGGCCTTCAAGGTTGCAATATGACAAATCTAGTGACTCTAATGTATTACTTGGACAATTTGAGAGACTCCTCCAAAACTCTTCAATCCCCCCATCAAAGCTGTTCCATGAAAGACTTAAGACCTTTAGTTTGCAGAAATTTCCACTCACTTCAGGAATTTGACCTTTTAAGCCTGTTTCAGATAAATCAAGGTTTTCCAAATATTTGAAGTTTGAAAATTCACTTGGAAAATGATCGCTGAAATCATTCGAGGATAGATCAAGTGTTTTGAGGTTGGTAAGATTAAGAAACCAACTGGGAAATGAAGAACTTTTAATGCCATTATACGACATATCAAGGACCAAAAGTGATGTCAAGTTAATCCTCTGCAGTGAGAGTGGAAGAAAGCTAATGCTCTGTAGTGAGAGTGGAATGCTTTCAATTTGGCACGAAGATAAATGCAACTCTAACAATGAAGGGAGCATGATAATATCATATGCCCAACTGACTCCTGTGCTCTTAAGGTTAACGCCATTGAGATTAATGTATTTCAGGGAAGAGAGGTGAGAAAGCCAATTCAAATTTTTGGAAGATAAGCCATAATTCCACCCGAGATCAAGAAAATCTAGGCTTGACAGGTTACCAAGAGAAGAGGGAATCTCTCCTCCAAAATGCGCAGAGGAGAGATTGAGATATTGCAAACTTTTAAGCTCCCCAAAGAACTTTGGAATTTGACTGCGATCAAACCAATTCAGGCTCAAGTCCAGGTAATTTAAATGTTTCAAGCTCAACAGAGAAGCATTTATCTTACCTCGCAAAGAAGCATTTATCCACCTTTCATCACCAAAATAGTCATATGGATTCCGGAGGTCCATCTTCACGACATGATCAGTGCTGTTGTTGCATGAAATGCCTTCCCATCGACAGCAATCATGACCCACCCAAGACGAAAGCCTACCATAATGATCAACAAGATGTTGTTTAAAAACGAGAAGCGCTTGTCTTTCTTCGTCAATGCATGAATTTGCCTTCACACTGCTTGAAATTTCTTCACCAGCCAAACAGAAACAGAGTTTGGTCGTACTCTGCATGCAGGAAGAGACCAAAAGCAAAAGAAGCAAATAGCGAGCAATACTGCGGTGACAATGGCTATCCATTATTACACACAATTTTTCTTTGCTTTGCTGGTGGAATGTTTAGCTACTAAATTAGCGCGATACCGGAATTTATAGGAATAGTTATCGATGTGGGGCAGAGAGCTGAAAACGAAAGTCGTCTGATAGAGAAAAGAAACAAAGGTTAACTGAAATGAGTGGTGGGTGTTCACAACCCCTTTTACAAGTTTGCAAGCCCCTTGTCGACACATCATGCATTTAGTGTACAGCAACGGCATGTGCTCAGTCTGCTTGAACTATATATAAAATTGACACCCTCTTGCTAATACAAAAAGAAGAACGTTGTGGAATTTATCTTTTGTGGTGTGCTATCGACACTATTTTTTTACTTCTCACACACCTTCTATTAATTTCTATCATTTGATCTTATTTAATTCATTCGATCTATCATTTGATCTTATCTTTTGTGGTGACAAAAGTTGAAAATGTGATGTCATTTCCCCTCCTCGGATGCTTCAACCTATGCTTGTATTTCGGGGAAGAGGTCAATGCTTGGATAAATTATAGTATACTAGAGTAGTACCACGTCATCCGTGGTACTTCCATTCAAAGTTTGCCACGTTCGACGACTTTTATACAGCTGGAATTGAATCTCAATTTCACTGTTTATAAATAAAAAAATTAAAAAAATTAAAAAAAATAAAAGAAAACAAAAGCCTAGATGCCTTTGCGCCTCCTTCCACGGCAACGCCCCACCCAGTTTCCGCCATGGCTGCTGTTCCAAAATTTTCTGATGATTTCCTCATCAGTCACGGAAATTTCAAAACAAAATCAGTGCCCACCCAACTTAATCAAAACAAAAGAATTAGCCTTGCAGCTTCCCAGTAACTTGTAATGTTATACTTTCTTCGCAGCGATACATAAACTAAAATTGAATCTAATTGTCTAACCTTCAAATCAAATCCCGTTTTCTTCTTTACCAACTCTCCAAAATTCAACCAGAACCACGCTGAATGGATGAGTCCCACTCAGCCACCAAACGCCTTCACACCGCTTTGCCGATCATTTTCGATTTCAATCCCCAAATCGTGAAGAAAAGAGATGCGGCGGTGCGTGGAAGGGGATTACCAGATTGGGTCGGAGGGGCAACAACTTCAGGAACACGATCTATTTTGTTCTTTTGTTCATGATGCACCAATATTTGAATAATTTTATACACTTATCCATAATAAAATTTAAAAGGATGAAACTTTTAGTTACCCATAAACCAGTTAACCCCTTGCAATTAGATTCCGTTCACCATTCTGTCAAATTCAAGAACGAATTGGTCATTTCGTCATCAATTCTTACTTGTCAACGATAATCATCGATAAAACTATGGCATGTGGCACAAAATAATGTGTTAAACATATAGCATAATAAGAAAACATAAAAAATAAAAAATAAAAAATAACCAAACAAAACGTTTACATAGCGAACCATTTCACATTGTCATTACAGACATTATTTTATGTCCATATGTCATAATTTTATTGGTAGTTATAGTTGACAAGTTAAAATTAATGATGGAAAGACTAATCTGCCCTTAAATTTGATGAAATAGTGGATGAAATCTACCGACAATGAGTTAATTGGCTAATTTCAAATAGTTCAGGGGTTATTAGCCAAAAAAAAAAGTTCAGGAAGTCAATCTCAGCTGGAGTAATAGTTCAAAATGTCAAATGATAGTTTACACATAAAATTGACACCCTCTTTCTTATACAAAGGAGAATGCTGTGAAATTGATCTCTTTTTTAATTTTTTTTTATGAACCAGCTTTCGAAATAAAAAGCGAAAGCAAAACTAGAGTGGTGTCTTGGCACTAATAGGGGATACAAGAGATTTTCCATGGATTTATCCGAATTTTAATAAAGCGGTGTAGGAGCAGATATTATGAAGGGGGTTTTAACGAAAAGCCCACGGTACTGTTCACTTTAACGAAAAACCACATTTTTACATTAAAAAGTCAAACCTGATACTATTCACTTTACCCTTTATTTTGTCCTTATCATTAAAACTCAAAGTTTTCAAGCCATTTTCATTAGTTTTCCTTATTAGGAATGCATGAATGAGATGGCTAGCTACCAGTGGGAGTCTTGGCACACCAATTAGTCTTTGGTGGAAAATCCATATGGCTAGCCGTGGAAATTCATAAATCATACTTGATGAAAGGAATTGGAAGGGACAAGAGAGAGGCAATTGGCAATGCAAGTGAGGATGATTTACAATTTGTGGTACTTTTTTTTTTTTTTTGGTAAATACTCAGCGATATTCTAAATTAATTCATTTAAAACTTGTTCATTGATTCATATGCATTTACAAAATTGCAAGAGAGATAGACAGAAACAGAAATCCTAATTCCTAAGTTTGTTCGTACCTTTTAGGATTCTTACCATTTGGCCTGATTGGAGTAAGGGACGTGATTTGTTCCATTTTTACTACTATTTGCGCCTATATCAGATTAAATCCAAAGAATGGCAAAAAAATCTTTGCTCAATCAAAAGGAAGTGGCTCTTAAATCTCGAGTCCTTCGCTTGGTTTTGAGAGAGGCAGGGTTGCCTAAGTCACTTTACTTCCCAAACAAAAAACTTTTAACCGGTGCACCCCATTTACCACACCTCATTATTGGCATCACCACCATACCCTTACAATTGTTGTTGCCATCACCATCACCACCATCAGTCCCGTTGCCACCGCCACCCCAAAAAAAAAAAAGAAAAAAAAAAGGGTAACTGAAATGAGCGGCGGATGTTCACAACCCCTTTTACAAGTTTGCAAGTCCTTTATCGACACACAGCTGGTTGTGATAAGTTGTAGAAATCCATATGCAGCGGAGACTTTGAATTAAGGGTCTTCATGTTCCATCACAATTCACAACTTATCATCTTATTTACTGTTTTATTTCTTGTGGTAAATTACGAAAACAGATTTAGGTACGTTCTTATATTTTGCAACCATTAGATACGTTCTTAAATTTTGCAACCATCGCCTGCACCACACATGCTGGTAGACTGGTAGTCACTACTTGGATTTTTACAAGTTTGCAAGCCGTGTAGGAGCAGATACTATGAATGCATGTAGGAACAGATTATAGATGTGGGCCGGAGAGTTGAAAACGAAAGTCGTCTGATGGAGAAAAGAAAAAAAGGTAACTGAAATGAGTGGCTAGTGTTCACAACCCCTTCTACAAGTTTGCAAGTCCTTTGTCGACACAACTAGTACCTGGTTGTGATGTGTTGTAGAAATCCATATGCAGCGGAGACTTTGAATTAAAGGTCTTCATGTTCCATCACAATCCACAACTTATCATCTTATTTACAGTTCTTTTCTTGTGGTAAATTACGAAAACGAATTTATATATGTTCTATATTTTGTTCGAATTAAAACGAATATGACTGTTCAGTCGTTATTTACAAATTTTTCTAGACAATAGAATTGTTATTAACAGTCTAAAGTAGTTATTGTTACACTGATCGCTTTCTTATTTGTTTTTCACTAATAGGAAACACAGGAGATTTTCTATGGACTTTTCCAAATTTTGACGATACCGGAATTTATAGGAACAGATTATCGATGTTGGCCGGAGAGCTGAAAACGAAAGTCGTCTGATGGAGAAAAGAACAAAGGGTAACTGACATGAGTGGCAGTCGTTCACAACCCCATTTACAAGTTTGCAGGTCCCTTGTCGACACAGCTGGTACCTGGTTGTGATGGGTTGTGGAAATCCATAGGCAGCGAAGACTTTGAATTAAGGGTCTTCATGTTCCATCACAATTCACAACTTATCAACTTACGAAAACCGATTTGGATATGTTCTTATGTTTTACACCATACATGCTGGTAGACTGGTAGTCTACTTGGATATTTACAAGTTTGCAAGCCGTGTACGAGCAGATATTATGAATGCATGAATGAGATGGCTAGCTACCTGTGGAAGTCTTTGCACACCGATTAGTCTTTGGTGGAAAATCGATATGTCTAGCCGTGGAAATTCATAAATCATAATTTATGAAAGGGATTGGAAGAGACAAGAGAGTGGCAATTGGCAATGCAAGTGAGGATGATTTAATATATGCAGTTTTTTTTTTTTTTGTAAATACTAGTGATATTCTAAACTAATTCATCTATTAATTTGTTCATTGATTCACATGCATTTACGAAATTGCAGGAGGGATAGACAGAGACTAAAGCCCTAATCCCTAACTCTGTTCGCACTTTTTAGGGTTCTTACAGTTTAGCCCGACTAAAGGAAGGGACGTGATTTGTTTCATTTTTCTCACTATTTGTGTCTATACCAAGAATCATTCCTTAAATCCTAAGAATGGCATAATATGTTTGCTCAATCAAAGGAAAGCAGCACTTAAACCTTGGGTCTTTCGCTTGGTTTTGAGTTGGGTTGTGAGGAGTGGTGGTGCGCCGAAGAGATATAGTGAGACGGGTCGCCTATGTCACTTTAGTTCCCAAACAAAAACACTTTCTTTATATTTTGCTTATGTCCTTCTATGTAACTTCGCAATAAAATAAACTTGTCACTAAAACTTTCATTAAAAAGTGAGTGAAAAAGTTAAAACTATATGGTGGACATAATAGCACTCATTAATTTTTGGTTTTGTTTTTTGGTGTTAGGTGAAGCATGTATTTTGTGTGTAGCAACGGCTAACTTAGGCCCCGTTTGGGATTGAGGTGATTTTAAAAAAAGCCACTGTGAAAAAAAGCTGAGGGTCATTTTTGTGTTTGGTAAACTGAAAAAAAATGGCTTATTTTGGAAGCTGCTGTGAGAATAAGCTGAAAATCAAAGGAAAAGCTGAAGCTGCTATTTGTTGCTTTGAAAAAAAGCCAGTTTTTTCAAAGCACACAGAGCTACAGTGCTCCTTTAATGAAAAGACACACTATCATCCTGCTTTTTTTTCCAAAAGCACTTTCACAAAAAAGTTTACCAAACACTCTACTGGCTTTATTTCACAGCCGCTTATTCTCACAGCACAGCCGCTTATTCTCACAGCAGCTTTTTTTCAAAGCACAGCAATACCAAACCCACCATTAGCGTGCTCAATCTGCTTGAACTATGATTAAAGTGGTGACAAAAGTTGAAAAAGTGATGTCAACTCCCCACCTCAGATGCTTCAACCTATGCTTGTATTTCGGAGTCATTTGCAAGAAGCTTCCTTTTGGGGTTTTATACTACATCTATGTACAGGATGTACCAATGTTTGAACGATTAAAAATGTTTAAATCCAGTTATCCAATACATCGATAAAGTAAAGAATTTCGGCAATTGCATTGGGTTTTAATCAGTGGCGAAGTCAGGATTTTTAAATAATTGGGTATAATATCAACTAAAAAAGCTTCATTGAGCTATTTCATCGAGCACCTAGTAGGCACTTGCCAATTCCTGTCAACATATGCCGAATGTTTATGCCAACATATGTCGACAACTACTATTATTTGTAGCTTGTAAAGGGTGAGTGCATGATACTGTGGAATAATATTGAAGGCTTTTTAACTAAGATATTTCATAGAGCACATGGTGCGCACAATAGATCGCACAAGAAAATAGAAAATGAAGACAAATGTGAAAGAACAAGTAGAAGAAGGATGTTGTCATTTAGATTTAAAGGGTATTTTCCTGCCTAAATCAGCCAAATGTTTTTACCAAACACTAATTAATGAAACAAACCAACTTAGAAATTACACCAAATGCCAATCACCACCCATATATGTAAACATTGAAAAAAACTCACCTTAAATACATCATCACACAAACCTAATCAGATCATCAGTTACCCACATAGGCTGCTACTTCTTCACTGTAACAAATCTATGTTCTTGCCCAGCTCCTCCAGCTTCTTCATCCTCGTCTTCTCACTTTCGCTCACCAGCTGCATCAAATGTAACATGACAACAAAACAATCTCAAAACCTTCAATTATGTAAACACTTTGTACGCTTTTACTGAATCGAAATATAACAACTAGCATCGGTTGAGAGTTTGGACGGGTTGAACTACTAACAGGAGGTAAGCCCAAATTTTGTAGGATTGGTATTTTGTCAAAGCAGGCTCAACCGTGCTCACTCTAACTCCGAACTGGCCAGACTAGTTCAAGTTCAACCCATCCATGGAATTGCAACCCCAGCTATGCCAAGTAAAAAAAAATTTAACGAACTAACCTACATTAGCTTTGTGATAAGCTGCACTTTTTCTCTGTTCTTTTCCTTGAAAGCCTAAAGTGCATCTCTGTATTCCTTTTCTTGTGACAAGTTACAAACCCGAAATTCATCACAAACACGCACGAATTGATCCATAATTGCATATGCATAGCAGTAAACATTAACATCAAAATGTGGTAAAAATCCAAGTTGTGTTACCTTCTTCTGGCAGGTATTTCCTAGTGGTTTTAACTCTTTGTTAATCACATCGATCTTCTTACGAACTTGTGAAACATCCTTCCTCATCGGATCTGAGAGCCCTTCAAGCTCCTGGAGGTTCCATAATTTACAACAAAAAGGAAATTAACCATCTACTAATTGCTAGCAACTGATTCAACGGCTATATTTCTGGTTTAACCAGCAGAAGATGAAGCACATGGGACACAGATATTTTAAACAAGGCATCCTTGGACTTATATTCTTGTTGCAAACATAAACAAGTGACCAAATAAAACCTGACCATATGACAAATTTGAGGGTTTTGAGAAAGAAGAGAATCTAGTTTTTGCCATATCAAAAAGTTTAAACTTTGTTGTTGAAATTCCATATCTTGTTGTGTACAGAACCCCAGAGTTACAAAATTCTGGAAATTAGTTATAAAAAAAAAAGGAATTACTTCCATCAGAGTTCATGGCCTTTGTAAATACATAAACCAAAAATTCAAAAACAAAAATCCAAAAAAAATTAAGTTGAACAAAACCCAATTTATCTTCATTTCATGTGAATTGATAAAATTGATCATAGTTCTGCTCAACTTTAACAGATCTACTCTACAATCGTTGTAGAGTAGACATTAGGTGGACAACTCTTTGACTATGCCATTAGACACATTACAAAAGCTTACTTTCCATGAGCTTTGCATGTAACTCACAAATTCCCAACTACATGTGTCATTTGTGTGTCCTCGGCTTTCATTGCGTAATCACTACATTAACCAAATCCAAAAAAACAAAAATGTGAATCTCTCTCTCTCTCTCTCTCTCTATGGCTTTCTTACCACACAAAAATATCCCTAATTAAAGCATGCCACACATCATCACATTGCTATTATATGAAGTATATTTCTCATTGGCAAGTAATATACTCTCCTTAGCCCAAGAGGATATGAAATTGGTTTAGTACACTGTTCTAGCCATTTGGATCAATAAGCTCAAGTTTGCATGGTACAAAACCCTAAATACTCAGACATATGATATCCAATCTTCCACTTTACAAATCACATATGGGTAAAATAATAGCTCTCAAGAAATCGGAATAAGTAAAAGGCTTTAGAACACAAATATACTTGAGGTGCCGAAATATGGAGTTGAGGAAGCGTTTTCTTCTTATTTTGAGGGAAGAAGAATGCAGCTCTAAATTTGGACCCATTTTCTTAACCCTGCGGTTCCTATAACCCATAAATTTTATTAACGTTGTTCAAAATCACAAATACCCCAGATGAATTGAAAAACTGCAGAGATTAGTCAAAAACACCTGAACGGCACCATATTGGCCGTACTAAATATAACAGTACCCCAAATTTATGGTGCTATCAGATTTATTTATATAAATTTACGTATATTTTTTAATGACACCAAAATGGGTGTAGCAGAGATGAGGATGCTTCGTTGGATGTGTGGGCACACGAGAAAGGATAAGATTAGGAATGAGGATATCCGGGGTAAAGTAGGAGTAGCCGAAATTGAAGGAAAGATGAGAGAAAATCGGTTACGGTGGTTTGGACATGTGCAAAGAATGCCTACTGACGCTCCGATTAGAAGATGTGACTATGGGACAGAGGTTCAGGGCCGAAGGGGTAGAGGAAGACCTAGGAAAACTTTGGAAGAGACTCTAAGAAAAGACTTAGAGTACTTGGATCTAACGAAGGACATGACACAGGACCGAGCACAATGGCGTTCTAAGATTCATATAGCCGATCCCACTCAGTGACTTGGATTTTCCAAGTCTCCAACAGACTTAGCGAAGAAGGCTTTGGTGTATTTAACTCAATACGTTGAAATGAAGGAAAGCTTATTTATTGATATCCCCGATAAGCTACAAATATGTACATATACATGAGTCAAAATAAACAAACAAAAGGGAGCCTTCACAAAGGTTGCTTAGGAGAAGTCTCAGCAGTCGGTAGAGCCCCAGAAAGAGAAGGCACCGGAGAGGGATCATTCGGAGCCTCAGTACTGGACAGAACCTTAGAAGGAGGAGGCATCAGAGGTTGATCATTTGGAGCTTCATTACGCGGTACAGCCCCAGAAGACGAAGGCAATAAATGCCTTTGGAACAAACCCACAAATCTCTGATGATCAAGTAAAACCTGACCATCAGATTCCTTCATCTGGTCCAGCTTCCTCTTCATGTTTGTAGCATAGTCATGTGCGAGACGGTGCAACTGTTTATTCTCATGCTTGAGCCCTCTAATCTCCTGTTTGAGACTCATCACTTCGGCCGCCAATGATTCAACTTGGCGGGTTCGAGCAAATAGGCGTTGGGCCATATTAGACACAGAACCTGCACACTGAACACTGAGAGCCAGCGAATCCTTAACAGCTAACTCATCAGACCGTTTGGAAAGTAGTCTGTTATCTTTGGGAGTGAGAAGGTTCCTGGCCACCACCGCAGCGGTCATATCATTCTTCATAACGGAATCCCCAACGGTAAGAGGACCAGTAGGGGAGACGAAGGATGGGCGCCATATGTTGTCTGGAGAAGGCGGGGCTGCCTCTTCAACAAGGTTCAAGTCAAAACGACGGTCGGAGGGGCCAGACATTTTCAAAGGTGTTGAAGAGAGAAGAGGTCGGACAAATCAAGATCTTAGAAGTGCAAGAATGGAGCTTCTACTGGTGGAGATTCAAGTGTGCTTTGGAACTTAATGCCAGCCCCTATAAAAAGCTGCACTCGACGGAGCTTCAGACATCGAAGAGGCGCCTGCTCAGAAATCGAAGAGGCGTTTGCTTTCTCAAAAGCTGGGCTGCTTAGAGACCACGAGGGTTGATCTCATAAATCGAAGAGGTGTTTGCTTTCTCAAAAGTTGGGCTGCTCAAAGACCACGAAAGCCGATCTCAGAAATCGAAGAGGCGTTCGCTTTCTCAAAAGCTGGGCTCCTCAGAGACCACGAGGGCCGATCTCAGAAATCGAAGAGGCACCTACTTTTCCAGCCTTGTCAGCACCTGTCACACGCACACTCAGCTTTGCGGAAATTATGGGTATTCTGTCGAAGACTTCTGGGGAAGTAGAAAACACATGAATCTTACTGTCCAATCACCCACTTCCCACACGCAACAATAGCTCATGGGTACCACAGATAACTTTGCCAAAGTTCTCTGCCAAAGTTGAGCACGTGAAGCTTGCAGCTCCCACTACATCGCTCTGACCAAGAAGGGTAAAAGAATAGCAAAGAAACAGCACTAACAAAGTTTAGACCCATAAATTTTGAAGGTCTAGCTACCATATTATTACCCACAAGGGTAAAGGAACAGTACCACTGCTGGATAATTGGAAAGTCCCTGTGTGTCAACCTCTGTGCCTCGTGGCAAGGTAGACTAGCAAACATGCCCAACCTTTACTCACATTCGAGAAAACACTCCCAATAAAATTGCTTGCTCCAAAATCGAAGAGGCACCGTCCTCCGAATCTCGAGAGCCAGACTCCCAACATGACTACTTTCTCAAAAATCGAAGAGAGGGTAAAGGAACAGTACCATTGCTGGATAATTGGAAAGTCCCTGTGTGTCAACCTCTGTGCCTCGTGGCAAGGTAGACTAGCAAACATGCCCAACCTTTACTCACATTCGAGAAAACACCCCCAACAAGACTGATTGCTCCAAAATCGAAGAGGCACCGCCCTCCGAATCTCGAGAGCCAGACTCCCAACATGACTACTTTCTCAAAAATCGAAGAGAGGGTAAAGGAACAGTACCATTGCTGGATAATTGGAAAGTCCCTGTGTGTCAACCTCTGTGCTTCGTGGCAAGGTAGACTAGCAAACATGCCCAACCTTTACTCACATTCGAGAAAACACCCCCAACAAGACTGATTGCTCCAAAATCGAAGAGGCACCGCCCTCCGAATCTCGAGAGCCAGACTCCCAACATGACTACTTTCTCAAAAATCGAAGAGAGGGTAAAGGAACAGTACCATTGCTGGATAATTGGAAAGTCCCTGTGTGTCAACCTCTGTGCTTCGTGGCAAGGTAGACTAGCAAACATGCCCAACCTTTACTCACATTCGAGAAAACACCCCCAACAAGACTGATTGCTCCAAAATCGAAGAGGCACCGCCCTCCGAATCTCGAGAGCCAGACTCCCAACATGATTACTTTCTCAAAAATCGAAGAGACACTGCTCCCCGAATCTCGAGAGCCAGACCCCCAGCATGATTGCTTTCTCAAAAATCGAAGAGGCATCGTTCTCCGAATCAATCGAAGAGGCGCTCGCTTTCTCAAAAGCTGGGCTGCTCAGAGACCACGAGGGCCGATCTCAGAAATCGAAGAGGCACCTACTTTTCTAGCCTTGTCAGCACCTGTCACACGCACACTCAGCTTAGCGGAAATTATGGGCATTCTGTCGAAGACTTCTGGTGAAGTAGAAAGCATATGAATCTTACTGTTCAATCACCCACTTCCCACACGCAACAATAGCTCATGGGTACCACAGATAACTTTGCCAAAGTCTCTGCCAAAGTTGAGCACGTGAAGCTTGCAGCTCCCACTACATCGCTCTGACCAAGAAAGGTAAAAGAATAGCAAAGAAACAGCACTAACAAAGTTTAGACACATAAATTTTGAAGGTCTAGCTAACATATTATTACCCACAAGGGTAAAGGAACAGTACCACTGCTGGATAATTGAAGTCCCTGTGTGTCAACCTCCGTGCTTCGTGGCAAGGTAGACTAGCAAACATGCCCAACCTTTACTCACATCCGAGAAAACACTCCCAACAAGATTGCTTACTCCAAAATCGAAGAGGCACCGCCCTCCGAATCTCGAGAGCCAGACTCCCAACATGATTACTTTCTCAAAAATCGAAGAGACACTGCTCCCCGAATCTCGAGAGCCAGACCCCCAGCATGATTGCTTTCTCAAAAATCGAAGAAGCATCGTTCTCCGAATCTCGAGAGCCAGATACCACATACCACTTTTTCAAAGTGCTCTGACAGAGTTAAAACATGTGAAGCTGGCAGCTCCCACTACCGTGCTATGACCAAGCAGGGTAAAGGAATAGCATTACTACTTTTTGTTAGGGAGACTCCTATATATGTCGACCTCCATCCCCAACGGACAGGCAGACCTGCAAAAATGCTCAACCCTTCCTCATATCTGAGAGGGCACTCCCAACGAAGCCTTTCGAAATATTCAGCTTTCTTTCCCCCCGATAATACCTCTGCAAACAAGCTATACTAGAGCAAGAATATCTCATATCATCAGGGTTAAAAGCAAGAGTATCCCATATCATGCTTTTTCCCTGTCTTTTCCTTTGGCCTTGTTTTTACCTGCAAGACAAGGAGAAAGAGAGCAATCAGTCAGCACTTGAAATCAAGTTACCAGCCAGGAACTGACTGCCTGGAACCCCTTACCTGATTACTTACCTGGCATTGCTCTCGAGTACTCATCTTCAACATCTTATGTGTCCAGGGAAGATACCGCATCTGCTTGAGGGACAGATAGGGCAAGTGCGAAGGATACAAGGAAGCATGTGGAGACAAGCGTAACAGCACACATGCCGATACATCCATTACTCTGTCAAAAGCAAAAGTATCCCATATCAGCAGGGTCGAACGTACTCTAGATTTGATGGACTTGTTTTGACCCTCAAATTCTTCAGTCGGCCTTATACTCTGGAGGAAACCAGAAAACCCTCCAGCTCAGTTCAAGAATTAGCCTGTGGAAAGTTACTTCTTCAAAAGCAAAAGTATCCCATATCATCTCTTCTCATTTTTCTTCTCTTTATCCTTCATGCTGCTGCAAGATGGGGAGAAGGTGAACAATCAGCCGGAGCTCTGATTGCTTACCTTGTCTGTCACCTCTTTCAGCAGATCCCCTAGCTCGGCGACTTGGGGGACTCCTACTACATGGTTTGTATCGCGCTTGACCAAGCCTGAAACTACAAGTAAGCTTCAAGTGAAATTGATACATTACCTTGTGCATCTCCACCAGTTAAAGATACCACCCCTGGATGGAGGAAGAGTACTTCCAGAGAAGCTGCCACATCTACCTATGCGACAGATAAGGCAAGTCAAGATGATACCACACTCCGATACTTAGAAGTTTCGTGATTACGAGATCATTCTCCCACAATATTTCCTAATGTCATTTGTACTCTAATGTCATTTGTACTAAATCATTCACTTGTACTCACTAAAGGAGAGCTTGAACCTATGTACTTGTGTAAACCCTTCACAATTAATGAGAACTCTTCTATTCCGTGGACGTAGCCAATCTGGGTGAACCACGTACATCTTGTGTTTGCTTTCCTATCTCTATCCATTTATATACTTATCCACACTAATGACCGGAGCAATCTAGCGAAGATCACAAAAAGCGACCGTTTTCGCTACCTAGGATCTATCTTGCAAGAGAACGGAGAATTAGATGGAGATCTCAACCATAGAATACGAGCTGGATGGATGAAGTGTAAGAGTGCATCCGGCGTGTTGTGTGACCGTCGTAGGCCACTGAAGCTCAAGGGAAAATTTTATAGGACGGCAATAAGGCCAGCGATGTTGTATGGCACAGAATGTTGGGCAGTGAAACATCAACACGTACACAAAATGGGTGTAGCGGAGATGAGGATGCTTCGTGGGATGTGTGGGCACACGAGAAAGGATAAGATTGAGAATGAGGATATCCGAGGTAAAGTAGGAGTAGCCGAAATTGAAGGAAAGATGAGAAAAAATCGGTTCTGGTGATTTGGACATATGCAAAGAAGGCCGACTGACGCTCCGGTTCGAAGATGTGACTACGGGACAGAGGTTCAGGACCGAAGGGGTAGAGGAAGACTTAGGAAAACTTTGGAAGAGACTCTAAGAAAAGGCTTAGAGTACTTGAATCTAACGGAGGATATGACACAAAACCGAGCGCAATGGCGTTCTAGGATTCATATAGCCGACCCCACTTAGTGGGAAAAGGCTTTGTTGTTGTTGTTGTTGTTGTGACACCAAAGATTAAGTCTGAACTTATGTACTATCAAATTTATGTATATAGCATACCTATATTAGTATGATTCTAATTTACATCTGTTCCTTATCAAACAATTTATAACCTAAATTTCAATATGTATGCTTACAACACAAAAAATTTCGTTTCGTTTCGTAAATTACAAATAATTCACTAATACTTCATACATGGAGCGGCGAACCACTTTAGTTGGGTCCTATTGGCACAGATTTGAGTTAGAAAGTCAGGAGAATTCTAAAACCAGCATCAGATACCTTAGAACAATTTGACAAAATAGGGTGTGGATGTGTTCTAATACTCCTTCCAACAAACAACAAAAAGGTATCCCCTAGATGAAAAAATAACAACAAAAAACAAAAAAACAGTTGCTATTTGTCCTGACTAAAAAGTTATCTCCTAGATTTTACCCCAATGCCTCATGAGTACAAATGCTTTCTAAATTTGAACCTGACTAAAAGTTGATAAAAGGCTGGAATTTCGGGTCTTCTTTCACTTCCGGCTGCTTCTCTTTCTTAGTCTCTTTTGCAGCTTCCTGCATAATTGAATAGATAAAGAGCGATTTACAATCAGCATCACATCAAACTGGCAACGTTTGTGATATAATTCCAAAGTTAGTTGATGGAAGTCATGAAACAAGAGAAGCAAGAGTACCTTTTTTGTCTCCTTTGGAGTGCGACTGGCATTTGCTCCGAAAACAAGTCTTCCCTGAGCCTGACGACTGGTAGCTAGTGAACTAGATCCTGTAGAAGGTTGTGCATTTCCATTGGTGACTGCAGGTTTCTTGTCTTTGGATCCTGAGGAAGAAGCCGGTGCTGGCTCATGTTTCAAAGATTTCCCATCCAAGCGTCTTCCAGATCCAGTAAAAGGGTTAAATTTAGGTTCAGCATCAGCAGGATCCTCTTCAACTGTCAAAAGACTCAACCCAAAAGGTCTAATAAAAAATATGTTTGTCAACTGTAGCAAACAACGCAGAAGGTCTTAAAAAATTCACGGAGATGGCAAAGTGGCAATGAACTTGGTAAATCTCAGGCATTTACCAAGTCTAGCTGCTTCCTAATTGAATCCCCTAGCAGGATATTTCCATCATTATCTGTATAGCCTCTAGAAGTATGTGCATCAATTAAAACGAATAATGCCTACGTCTAAATACACAAAACATTGAGTTCCATTATCTTGTTGTTATTGACCTCTTCTCAGTCAGAATCGCCAGAGCTTCGGAACCGTCGTCCGGAACCGTGGAGGAAGAGACCGTCGACCAGGACCACGTCGCCTTCACGCACCTGCGGCCGGAGCTGAAGAGGAGAGTCAGAATAATAATATATCATATTGACGGATTCTCAGACACATTTCATCGAACACCCAGAAGCTTTCAATTGAGAGATTACCTGAAGAGCGGAAAGTTTCAGCAAGCGAGAATAGAGATGAAGCCCCCATCCTTCTAGCCCTAGCCCCTCACTTGAATCGCCCTAATCTCTCTCTGCAACGGACAGAAATGGAAGAAAAGCCTATCCTTTAAAAATTATCCATTGAAGATCCATCTCAGCCATATCAAATTATCCATTGTTGGAACTCCCAACTCCCTGAGCGACACGCCATATCAAATTATCCATTTTAGATCCATCTCAGCCATTTCTGCATATTTTCTGAGCTCTCCACCGACGCACAGATACTAAGACCCCAAAAAACCCTCAAATCTTCAAACCCAATTCAATCGCTTCTAGAAGTTCGTTCCTTTTCCCAATTCAAGGGTCCAACTTCTTCGCCTTCTTCTCCTTCCTCCTTGTCTCCCACCCATTTTTGTATGGTTTTGCAACATCGAGAGGGGGAGGAGGTAGACCACTGGGCCACTGGCCGAGTTCGAAGACATTCAAGTGTAAAAGAGAAGAATACATGTGTGCTTTATCTACTCGATGGAAAAAGTGTTATTTTGTTAAATTGCAACATTAAATAGATAGTCGTTACATACATATTTTGTATTTTGCGTTTGATAAGTACAAAACGGATAGAATTCTTGTAGTAAATGGAGAGTCCTTACATAATTGTTTGTGGGAACATTTACTGAAAGATATAATTCTTTTATTTAATACATAAGCTGCAAGTACCAAAACACAAAGTAGAAAGGGAAAAACATCACATTATATATTAGTACAATCCAACTTTAGAATAAAAACCTTTTGAAACGAGCCACTTCTAATGCAATTGCTAGTGCTATCTTATCTTTGATGTCATCGAAGAACTGAAAATAAGTATACCTCCACGATGTCTTTAAGATCAATGTGCCGCAAACGCTCCAAAAGCCTACGATAAAGCCAAGTACCACGCTGACATAGAGCCACAACTTATCATTTCCATCTTCATTCTTGTCCTTTGCATCCTTAGCAGTAAAAATGTCATCTTCAGGGCACTTAATTGAGAGAGGAACGCCACATAGTGATGGATTGCCCATATAAATGGATGAAACATTGAGCGTTTGAAGCTGATTTCCAGAAGGAATTCTTCCAGACAAGTTGTTGTAAGACAAGTCCAAATGGGACAAAGAGGTTAAAGATGACAAGCTCTGAGGAATCTGTCCCGAAAGGTGGTTGTGTGAGAGATCAAGAGTTTCGAGCCAATGCAAGTTTCCGACCTTGGAAGGAATTTTTCCAGTTAATTGATTCATGGACAAATTCAAGGTGCCCAACATAATGAGGCTGCTTATTTCTTCAGGGATTTCACCTTGTAAATTATTTGATGAAAGATCAATGCTCTTTACAAGATATAGAGTCGTGTTGTACACAAGTTCTTCTCCTTTTAGTGTCAGTGTGGCTTGCTCAAGCCCATCATAATAGTGGTAATAAGAATCATCATTGACTAGCGAAGTTAAATTATCCAAACACATAGGAATAGTACCTGAAAGGCTGTTGTGACTAAGGTCGAGGATGTGAAGGCCATGAAGATTGCACAGTTGTTGGGAAATACATCCACTCAAATAGTTAGACCGTAATCGTAGCCTAGACAACATAGATACGTTTGACCCTCCTATCCATAGAGGTATTTTCCCAGATAACTTGTTGTCTCCAAGATCAATACTCCTCAAACTAGAACAATTTAGCAAGGAATCAGGAATTTCACCACCAAAATTGTTGTCGTTGAGCTTTAATATTTCCAGGGAACGTAGTCCCCCCAATGAAGTGGGAATCTTACCAGAGAGATTGTTTTGACCAACATCTAGAAAGATCATATAGCTCTTTACTCTCCATGCATGAGGGAATTCTCCGTAAAATTGATTGCTCCTTAGAGACATGATTTGCAAGTTCTGGATGTTAAAAATAGAGGGAGGAATGGTGCCATTCAAATGATTCTCATCAAGTAACAATTCATTCAATGTGGGCATCATTTGGTCAATATTTGAGGGGATTGGACCGGAAAATAAATTGCATTCTAGAAAAAGGGAATCGACATTAGGGAAACACCAAAGTGGGAGTGGGTCTTCCAACTGATTATAACTCAAATCAATAAACCTTAAAATTGGAAATTTCAAATGGGATGGAAAGTTTCCATGAAATTGGTTGTAAGACAAGTCTAGTCGGGTGAGTTGGGAAGATATCTTCAACAACCATTCCTCTGGTATGGAATCCGAGATTCCATTACCACTAAGAGTAACATCAGACAGTTCAGTTTGAGTTTGAAGCCATACCCAAAAACCAGGACTTATCCGACAATTTCTGATCACAATTTCATGGAGCTTGAAAGGAGGAACCCTGTCATAAGCCCCGTCGAAAATGAGGGAAATGGGTCGGTCAAAATTTCCTACTTCAAAATCTTGTAATCTGGTAAGATTTATGAAATGGGCTTCTGTTATAATGCCTTCCCATGAATTACCAAGCAGAAGTAGGTAAACTAGCTCATAGAGTTGTCCAATACTTTCTGGAATTGAGCCATTCATCTTATTAGAATTGAGGTCTAGTGCTCTCAAGGACGACAAGTTTCCAATGGAATCTGGAATTGAGCCCCACAAATGATTAGAATTGAGGCCTAGTGTTCTCAAGGACGACAAGTTTCCGATGGAATCTGGAATTGAGCCCCACAAATTGTTTCCTCCAAGGTTGAGATTCTGCAAACTTTGAAACATTCCTAAAAAGGCCGGCAATTGGCCTTCAAGCTCGCAATTAGACAAATATAGTGACTCTAATGTATTACTTGGACAATTTGAGAGACTCCTCCAAAACTCTTCAATCCCCCCATCAAAGTTGTTCCATGAAAGACTTAAGACCTTTAGTTTGCAGAAATTTCCACTCACTTCAGGAATTTGACCTTTTAAGTCTGCTTCAGATAAATCAAGGTTTTCCAAAGATTTGAAGTTTGAAAATTCACTTGGAAAATGATCACTGAAATAATTCCCGGATAGATCAAGTGTTTTGAGGTTGGTAAGATTAAGAAACCAACTGGGAAATGAAGAACTTTTAATGCCATTATACGACATATCAAGGACCAAAAGTGATGTCAAGTTAATCATCTGCAGTGAGAGTGGAAGAAAGCCAATGCTCTGTAGTGAGAGTGGAATGCTTTCAATTTGGCACGAAGATAAATGCAACTCTAACAATGAAGGAAGCATGATAATATCATATGCCCAACTGACTCCTGTGCTCTTAAGGTTAACGCCATTGAGATTAATGTATTTCAGGGAAGAGAGGTGAGAAAGCCAATTCAAATTACTGGAAGATAATAAATTTTTGGCAGATAAGACATCATCCACCTCGAGATCAAGAAAATTTAGGCTTGACAGGTTACCAAGAGAAGAAGGAATCTCTCCTCCAATGGACGCAAAGGAGAGATTGAGATATTGCAAACTTTTAAGCTCCCCAAAGAACTTTGGAATTTGATTGCTATCAAACTTTGGAATTTGATTTGTTTCATTTTTCTCACTATTTGTGTCTATACCAAGAATCATTCCTTAAATCCTAAGAATGGCATAATATGTTTGCTCAATCAAAGGAAAGCAGCACTTAAACCTTGGGTCTTTCGCTTGGTTTTGAGTTGGGTTGTGAGGAGTGGTGGTGCGCCGAAGAGATACAGAGAGACGGGGTCACCTATGTCACTTTAGTTCCCAAACAAAAACACTTTCTTTATATTTTGCTTATGTCCTATGTAACTTCACAATAAAATAAACTTGTCACTAAAACTTTCATTAAAAAGTGAGTGAAAAAGTTAAAACAATATGGTGGACATAATAGCACTCATTGATTTTTGGTTTTGTTTTTTGGTGTTTGGTGAAGCATGTATCTTGTGTGTAGCAACGGCTAACTTAGCGTGCTCAATCTGCTTGAACTATGATTAAAGTGGTGACAAAAGTTGAAAAGGTGATGTCAATTCCCCACCTCAGATGCTTCAACCTATGCTTGTATTTCGGAGTTGTTTGCAAGAAGCTTCCTTTTGGGGTTTTATACTACATCTATGTACAGGATGTACCAATGTTTGAACGGTTAAAAATGTTTAAATCCAGTTATCCAATATATCGATAAAGTAAAGAAATTTCGGCATTTGCATTGGGTTTTAATCAGTGGCGAAGTCAGGATTTTTAAATAATGGGGCATAATATCAACTAAAAAAGCTGCATTGAGCTATTTCATCGAGCACCTAGTAGGCACTTGCCAATTCCTGTCAACATATGCCGAATGTTTATGCCAACATATGTCGACAACTACTATTATTTGTAGCTTGTAAAGGGTGAGTGCATGATACTGTGGAATAATATTGAAGGCTTTTTAACTAAGATATTTCATAGAGCACATGGTGCGCACAATAGATCGCACAAGAAAATAGAAAATGAAGACAAATGTGAAAGAACAAGTAGAAGAAGGATGTTGTAATTTAGATTGCCTTAGCTATTTTTAAGGGTCATTATACAATACACAAACAAATTTACATGAAGTTTTTTAAGTTATTGGGGTTAAAGGCAACCAATAACCCCATGCTCGCTCCGTCACTGGTTTTAATGATTGCACGAGATTCAGTGAAATGGTTTTCTTCTAACCCTAGCTTTTCCACTCAAAGTGCATTTTTATGAGCATTACCGCCACATGAATTATTGTCGATGAATGTGATCATATTTGTTTACTACTTAAATCTCAAAACTTAAACTAATTCAATCGCAATTAATATAAGTGGTAAATGGTAATGGTCATGACCATTGAAGGATAGCGAGCAAAATGCACACTTCCATGCAACTAGTAACATAATAGAAAGCAAACCAAAGACTCTTCGTCAAGAAAAATTGTTGAAGCAAACTAGAATATATCCAAATAGTATGTATAACATATACTATGTAAGCGTTGTCCGTATTGACTATGGTACGCACGAGAGGGAGAGAGATGTGAAAAAGTTTTGCTAATTGTGAGATATATATTGCTTTTAAATACCTTTTTTTTTTTTGCCACTCAGTACAACGGTCTGGTTGTATTCATTTTCATTTGTAAGTGAGAAGTCTTAGGTTCGAATCTCGTGAATGGTGAATTTGATACTAAATTAGGTTGTTTTTTGTCTGGCTTAGCTGAACTCCTCCATACTCTTAGTGTAAAATATATCGGTGTACTTAAAAAAAAAATACTTTTCCTTTTTATATATAGTGATGATCATGGTATATCCGTCTACTAGTCTCACTAAAATTAGTTTCACTCGAGAATTGTGATTCCTTCTTACACAAGTAGCCATACTATTCCTAGGATTACTATGATCATGTAAACCCTAGTTTTGGACCCTGTTGGAGAATAATAAAAATGGGAAGTGTGAGAATATATTTAGGTTTCCTTGCTCTAATGGATTTAGGTTTGCATCTTTCAATTAGGATTTGCTTTATTTCCTGTTTTGAATTTACAATTTAGTCTTGTTTCCTTTCTTGTTTTCCTTTAAATTCCAAATTCCCTATTTTACAACCACATTTATTGGAAAATGAAATGAGTGGCGGTTGTTCACAACCACTTTTACAAGTTTGCAAGTCCTTTGTCGACACAGCTGGTACCTGTTTGTGACGGGTTGTAGAAATCCATATATAGCGGAGACTTTGAATTAAGGGTCTTTATGTTCCATCACAATTCACAACTTATCATCTTATTTACTGTTCTTTTCTTGTGGTAAAGTACGAAAATGGATTTAGATATGTTCTTGTCTTTTGCAAGTCCATCGCCTACATGGTAAATTACGTAAACGGATTTAGATATGTTCTTGTATTTTGCAAGTCCATCGCCTACACCACACTGGTAGACTGGTAGTCACTACTTGGATATGACTGTTGTGTCATTATTTACAAATTTTCTAAACAGCAAAATTATTGTTAACAGTGTAAAATAATCATTATTACACTCGTTGCTTTCTTATTTGTTTTTCACTAATAAGGAATACACGAGATTTCCTGTGGACTTTTCCAAATTTTAATGAAGCCTTGTAGGAGCAGATATAGTGAATGCATGAATGAGATGGCTAGCCGTGGAAATTCATATATCATACTTGATGAAAGGGATTGGAAGAGACAAGAGAGCGGCGATTGGCAATCCAAGTGAGGATGACTTACTATTTGCGGTATCTTTTTTTTTTTTTTTTTAATACTAGCAATATTCTAAACTAATTCATATATAAATTTGTTCATTGATTCACATCCATTTAAGAAATTGCAAGAGAGATAGACAGAGACAGAACCCTTAATCCCTAACTCTATTTGCGTCTTTTAAGGTTCTTATCGTTTGGCCCAACTGGAGGAATGGACGTGATTTGTTCCATTTTTTCCACTATTTGCATCTATACCAATAATCATTCCGTAGATTCTAAAAATGGCATAATGTGTTTACTCAATCAAAGGGAAGCAACACTTAAACCGTGGGTCTTTCGCTTGGTTTTCAGTTCGGTTGTGAGTTCACTGGTGCGCCTGAAACATACAAAGAGAGGCGGAGTCGCCTACGTCACTTCAGTTCCCAAACAAAAACACTTTCTTTATAATTTGCTTATGTCCTTCTATGTAATCTTGCAATAGAATAAACTTGTCGCTAAAGCTTTCATTAAGTAGTGGGTGAAAAATTAGACAACGTAGTGGACATAATAGCACTTGTTATTTTTTGGATTCTTTTTTTGGTGTTAGGTGAAGCATGTATTTTGTGTATAGCAATGGCTAACTTAGCGTGCTCAATCTGCTTGAAAAAGTGATGTCATTTCCCCTCAGATGCTTCAACCAATGCTTGTATTTCGGGGAAGAGGTCAATGCTTGGCTAAACCTAACCGTTGGGTTATTTGCAAGAAGCTTCCTTTCAGGTTTTATACATCATCCCTATACAGGATGCAACAATGTTTGAACGGCTAAAAATGTTTAAACCCGGTTACTCGATGTAATCTGATACATCGATACAGTATAGAATTTTCAACAATTGCATTGGGTTTTAAAGATTGCAAGAGATTCAGTGAAATGGTTGTCTTGTAACCCTAGCTTTTCCACTTAGTGCATTTTTATGAGCATTACCACCACATGAATAGTTGTTGATGAATGTGATCAAATTTGTCTACTACTTAAATCTCAAAACCTAAACTAAACCAATCATAATTTATGTAGTGGTAATGCTCACGACCACTAAGGATAGCATGCAAAATGCACTCTTCCATGCAGCTAGTAACATAATAGAAAGCAAACAAAAGGCTCTTCATCAAGAAAAATTATTGAAACATACTAGAACACATCAACATGTTATATTATGAGTAGACGATCCAATTTATACTTTAGAATATAACATTAATAATCAATCCACACACTATAATATGAGAGAATCAGTACACTGCAATATCCTCCAAAACAAGTGAAGCCACAACAAAAAGTTAGCCTTCAGTCAGTGGCGAAGTCAGGAATTGTCAGGGGAATGAGCGAAATCTAAAAGGGTAAAAAGATCCCAAAAAAATGTAGACAACCAAATCCTAAACATCAAGCTAATCATTCTAACGATGTGTTTACAAATCCGTAATCGGGTAATACTGCAATTAGTACATCTCAAACATAAACACAAACACAAAAAATGACAACCCCCCACCAAAAGAACAATACCGTGAAAAACTTCATAAGCAGAGAGACAACATAAGACTAAATTCATTAGACTGAAAATGGTACTTGGAGACTGAAAGAATAGAGGGAATGCATGTAAAATCAGAAGGTGAATTCTTATGAAATGCAAAAATGCAAACCCAGCAACCATTGACATGCCCTTGGAGCACTTGGGAAGCTGGAAATTTCATCAATCTCATAAGCGGCTCAGTTGTCAGCTCCACATACAACCCATTTTCTATGAACACAAACTCCCTTTCAACTTTATTTCTCTTCGCCTCATCCAATCCGTGCACATGCAAGCTCCTAATCAACTCACCATGGTTGACGGTGTTCTTGAAGACCGGGAGAGATCTCAGCAAATGGAGGTTACGGTCACAAGAATCCATGAAAGAGGGAGAAGAAGAAGATCATGGTGTTGTGGGGGTAGGAGTAGAAAATGCAATTGTTTCGTATAGAGCGGAGTACTGAAGAAAAATTGAAAAAAAGACACTCCATATGTCCCAAAATCACTCATAAAACTTTACATTATTACATAAATATCATGGCCTTTGCAATCCATAAAAAGTTAGAACAAAGAATAGGAATAAATTCAAAGAACCCCACATTACACTAGGAAGTAGTGTAGTACAGTGTTTGGATACATGGAAAAATGAGAAGAAAAATGCAAGGCCAGATGCTTTTAGTTACAAACCTGCTTAAATTTAAAGGGTATTTTCCTGCCTAAATCAGCCAAATGTTTTTACCAAACACTAATTAACGAAACAAACCAACTTAGAAATTACACCAAATGCAAATCACCACCCATATATGTAAACACCGAAAAAACTCACCTTAAATACATCATCACACAAACCTAATCAGATCATCAGTTACCCACATAGGCTGCTATTTCTTCACTTTAATGATTCTATGTTCTTGCTCAGCTCCTCCAGCTTCTTCATCCTCGTCTTCTCACTTTCGCTCACCAGCTGCATCAAATGTTACACGACAACAAAACAATCTCAAAACGTTGAATTATATAAACACTATGTAATTGCAACCCTACCTATGCCACATAAAAAGTTGTTTAACAAACTAACCTCCATTAGCTTTGTGATAAGCTGCACTTTTTCTCTGTTCTTTTCATTGAAAGCCTCAAGTGCATCTCTGTATTCCTTTTCCTGTGACAAGTTACAAACCCAAAATTCATCACAACCACGCACGAAGTGATCCATAATTGCATATGCATAGCATTAAACATTAACACCAAAATGTGGTAAAAATCCAAGTTGTGTAACCTTCTTCTGGCAGGTATGTCCTAGTGGCTTTAACTCTTTGTTAATCGCATCGATCCTCTTACGAACTTGTGAAACATCCTTCCTCATCGGATCTGAGAGCCCTTCAAGCTCCTGGAAGTTCCATAATTTACGACAAAAAGGAAATTAATCATCTACTAATTGCTAGCAACTGATTCAACGGCTATATTTCTGGTTCAACCAGCAGAAGATGATGCACATGGGACACAGATATTTTCAACAAGGCATCCTTGGACTTATATTCTTGTCGCAAACATAAACAAGTGACCAAATAAAACCTGACCATATGACAAATTTGAGGGTTTTGAGAAAGAAGAGAATCTGTTTTTTGCCATATCAAAAACTTTTAAACTTTGTCGTTGAAATTTCTCAGCTAAATTCCATATTTTGATGTGTAGAGAACCCCAGATTTACTCTGTTAGCTGAGACAAACAAATAATTCTCTTGAAAAAAATTCTAGAAATTAGTAAAGAAAAATGGAATTACCTCCATCAAAGAGTTCATGGCCTTTTGTAAATACATAAACCGAAAATTCAAAAACGAAAATCCAAAAAACAAAAAAAAAAAATGAAAAAATACCCAATTTATTTTCATTACATGTTCTGGAGATCTAGGTTTTTCCTTCAACTTTTGTCACCCAGAATTTTCAGAAAGTTAAATTCCCTTGAAAACCCACAATTTTCTTTTGCATAAAATCATTTTTAACCTTTTAATCTAGCCTAAAATACACAAAAAAAGCCCATAAAAATCATCGTTTAATTGGAAAAAGACTTTATTTTTTGGCACAAACCTCACGAATGGTGGCCAAACGCTTGGTCTCCTCTTCCACACGACCCAACTGAGCCTGAACCTTCTCTCTGACCTCCATCTTCTTCCTCTCGATCTCCTCCTCTTTGGCTCTGAAAGTGGAAAGCGCCGACCTTGACATCTCCTCGTCCTCCCTCGACATGTTGCTGCTGAAGCTGAGGCTTCCGGAGGAGTTCTGCAACATCAGCTGCTGCTGCTGCTGCTGCGGCGGCGGCTGAGCCGCCTCCTGAGACTGCTCCGTCTGCATCATCTTCTCTTCAACCTCCTCTACTTCGTCCCCACAGAAACAAAAACCAACCCTTTTCCTGAAATTCGCTATATTTTCTTATCTCTTTCTTTCCCTTTTGCTTTTGCGGATACAGTGCAACACTGTATAGAGTTCTTTCACAAACCTATCGATGCTTGCTGGTACGCTCGCTCTGTAGGACTCGAATTCACTCTCTGAAACCGATTAAACGTATGTGAAGAGAAAACTCTAGGAGGCTGAGGGGCTGAGAGGCTGGCGTTAAAGGGTTGCAAAACGTCAAAGCCGGCAGCTAATTGTGTTCTTTAATAAACCAACAAAAATTAATAATAAAAGATTAAACGAAAAAAAAAGGGAAAAAAGAAAATGGAGAATTAGAAAAAGAATTTGGTAAAAGCTTTTTGTTGAAACGACCCAACTGCCAACCACAACCTCTACCCGTTTGTGTAGGCCCCCACCTGAAAAAAATCCCTCTTGGAATTTCAAAATTCTTGGTTTTTTATTGAAACCCCGATTTGAAATATTTACCTTGCTCAGAATTTTTTGTAATTTTACAAGAAGTACAAATAGTCTAGAGCAGTGTTATCCACGCTTATTTTTACCTTTTACGTATTTTTTTTAATTTTTAATTATCAAATCGAATGAATTGAAGGAGATTTATTGATAAAAACTAGTAAGACGGTGTGAAAAGTAAAAACACGTATAAAAATAGTATGGGTAGTCTAGTCTTTTACAGTAGGATATTTTCTTATGTTGTAGTTTTCTGCATCAATAAAGATTCCAAGTTGTGGATATTATTTACGTGGTGTGGAGATTCTCTTTAGAAGACAATTTATGAAATATATTGGACTAATTAGAAATTGTATATTTGAGAAACGTTTGCAAGTGGTGGAATGTTATAAATAAAACATTCATCTATTTGCATTCAACATAATGTGCTCCGAGTTTGACATGAAGACGTAAAATATATCATGTTCCAATTCTTTTTTTTTTGGTCAAAAAAAAGAAAAAGAAAATAAGCCGTGGGTTTCGATCCCACCCCAGCCTATATTATTTTTCATTAATTGAAATGCTTTATAAGGTAGCCTCGTTATACACTCTTAACATGAAAGTGCGATGTTGTGTAGAGTCTTCTTAACATAAACATACACATAAAACTTGATGAGAAGCTCGGTCGAAGTGAAACGAGAGCATGAAAGTTTATCTTAAAAAAAGTAGATGTTTGTACCTCACGAGATTTTGACAAATTGGATTATCTTTAAGACAATGTATAACCAAGACTAATTAATCCACGATGGATATCCTTCGAAAGTATATAAATGAAAAGAGAATGAGCTTCCACTCTTATACTAATTGGAAATAGAAGTAGCAACTCAACTCCTTATAAAGCTTTGTAAAGTTTCTTAATTTTTAGATGTGAAATTCAAGCTTTCAGCAGTTACTATTATTACTTCTCAATTTTCTCATACTTATTCATATAAGGAAATGATTTATGCACATCATTTCTCTCCTTAACCCTTTTTTTTTTGTATTGCTTCTTTATTGTTTTATTCGACATAAAAATCAGAAATAAATCAAAGTGTGCATAAAAAAGAAAACAGTGTGTGAAATCATTTTCTATCTTATAAAATATAGTATCGATGAGAATTTTGGAAGGATGGTGATGAACATGGGTAGACAAAGTTGTTACTTTCCAATCGATGTTGCAATGTTTGGTGGACGGACAACTTTAACCTTTTAGGTTAACTCATTCACATGGGCTACACGCAAAGCACATAATGCATTGGTAAAAAGAGAACATCATCATACGTGCATGCTTTTGTGTGTGTGTCAAAAATATATTTAGGTTGGTCATTCTATCGACCATCTTTATTCGGCAACTTTAATCTAACCATCCAACCTTCATACCACATATTAACGTCAATTGATAAAGCTTAATATGTCAAGCATTTGCTAATTTTAAAAGAATAACGATAGTTGTACCATTTTTATTCATCATACTGTCTTGGTCATGTATGTCATAATCGTGAGAAATTTGGTCAATAATACCTTATATGCTAAACTAATCAAATTTACGAAAAACGAGCGAACATTCTATACAACCGACACTGAGAAGCAAATCTCAACAATAAAGAGTGGATACATATATATAAGAATTTCAAAGGTGGTGAGAGGAGTGAATGGGGAATTTAATCCCATCCCTTTCCCTTGAGGACAGCCAGATACACGCACATACACACTGACTGCACCCAATAAAAAAAACCAGCGAGGGTGACAGAGGCTTATGAACCATGGCAAAAGTTTGGAGAACAAAGCCACACTGCCGGCAGCTTCCCTCCCCCTTTTGACAATCTCACCTCCTTTCCGATGTGAGATATGTCCCCTCAAACCCTAGAATCTGCCCCCTTTCCCTTTTCTTTTTCTTTTAACTAAACAAATAAATCTTCTTTCTTTTTTTCTTTGGGTTATGTAGTCTTACTTTAGATGAGTTTTGTATTCTCGTTATAACTTGGAGAGTTTAATGTTCTCGCTATAGGCAAACTTGAGTTCTTAAGCGTGTTTTCTTTATAGATTTGTCATGTTATGTTGATTCACGACTAATATGTACTAATGATTATTATCATATTAGTATCGGGAATTTTAATTTATGGTTTGATTGCGCAATATTTTTATTTTTTTAAGATAAATTATGTTAGTTTTTATCAATCTCACTGAAAAATGTTTAGTCATATTTAGTTTTTTAATTCTTATTTTACTTTGTATGATTGAGTCAAGGCATACTTTAAATATTCCTAAATGACCTAATCTCCTGCTAATGGATTTTCTACTTTATTTTCTGCTTTCCGTTTTATCTGTTCGTGGAGGGACCAACTCACTAATTCAACATTTGACAATTTCAAAACCCTAGAAATTAATTATGCTACAAAACATATGATAGTTAAGTTCAACGGTCGAGATCATTATACAAAATCCATGATGGCGCTGTGGAATCTCATCTGTGGGGTCCCAATCCAAATGGGTGGATGATCAGTGTACCCATTAGCTTGCCAGCATGCCTTTCTTAATCATAATTATTATTTGATTAATCAAATCCCATCGCAACTTTTACGTAATGACAGCGTAAACAAGCTGCATTAAGCATTTTCAATGATTTGGGTGTCTGAGTTTTTCAGATTTTTGCAGAGCGGCTGTTATATTTTGTTGATTTTCTCAAACTATAAAATGTTGCAATATTTTACAACATTTAGTCGTCTGTCTTGTTTCTGTCACGAATATGAGAATCTTGTGTCCGGGTGGCGGTTTTGTGCCAACTGCCAACTGTTTTTTTGAGAGAGATTATCACTCTCTTTTTTTTCTCAGGCTGTGACAATTGACACTGTCAATTAAATTGGTACTCAATAATTAGACAAACTGTTTTTTATTTTAACAAACGATATTATCTACATTAACGGAGAAGAGGTAGGCTAAGGTTTACAATGGGCTAACAATAATGTGGTTTAAATTAGTCTTTGGCGAGAATCGAACCTAAAACTTCTTACTTGCAAATGAAGAGGAATAACAATACACCGTATCACTAAATGGCAAACTGGTATTAAGTATTTGTTAATTTTCTTCCTATTTTGTTTGGTTTTTGGCATCTTTTAGCTTTTGATCTGTTGCTTGGCGTTTCGGTTTGGAATCCTTGACTTAAAAATGTTAGGAGGCCATGGAGTTTCTTTTCTTCTTTTTTGTTTTTCAAAGATTAAGAAGGCACGTAGCAGGAAACTTCAGTAGGGCTCTTTTTCGGCTCCATTCCTTCTTATGCAATTAGATTAATTCAGTTTCGTTTGTAGTAATATGACTTCTTATTATTGAATAAACATAATAAATCTGATTACGTGACACATTTATCGAAAATTATTTATCGTAAAGAGAGATGGCCTAAGATGAGGTGGATGGTTGGGTCGACTTGTCTACGATGACCAAACATCTGACAGACTCGTGGATCCACAAATAATGCTTTCTTAATCTAACTAGGTGACCCAAAGCATCACAAATCAAGTATTTATGGGTATTTTGCTATTTTTGGCGTGGGAATATTGAGAATTCTTCCACCAAGAAGAAGACAAAGTACATACCGTACTCCGTTTGTCTCTCAAGTGACATTTGGTGAACTGGAATGATGTTAATTAACACAGAAGAAGCATTCATCTTATTATGACTAGTTTGATTATTGAGGATTCTTATTCTAATCTTGCTAACATATCCTAGGACTTTAATACTTGGGCACCAACAATGATGTGTGTCCAAGAATATAAGTTCTATAATCGGGTTCCATTATCGACCTCCAGACCTCGAATCAAAGTTTCAGAAACCAAATCCTAGAACCCAAACAAAAGCCCTAAAAAATATTTTGGTTGCTCATTAGAGGGATCAAACCCCCAAACTACCATAATCCTCATACATTAACTCACCCTCCATCATACCTTGGCCTAACTTTAAATGATAACGGTACTAGTTTCCACCCAAATAATAAAAGGAAAACAAATGAAAATGACTTGAAAACTTTGAGTTTTAACGAAAAAGACAAAATAAAGGGTAAAGTAAATAGTACCAAAATTGACTTTTTAATGTACAAATGTGGTTTTTCGTTAAAATGAACAATACCGGAAGTTTTTCGTTAAAGTTCCCAATAATAAAACATATTTCAATGTTCATTCTCATTTTTTTTCTGCAATTAGAATTTAGATAACACTAGTGGCTGATTTAGGGATTTAACTTTGTGGGGTCATGGTGTAAAAGATTCAAGTGTACGCAACACGACCAAAAAATTTCAATTTTTTTTTATTGAGGCATTTAGTCGAGCTTTTAGTGAGCATGTCGTTATCTTCCTAGTTCGATCAACAGCTTCGAAGGCAAATGCCAAACATCGACATGTGACTGAAGTTCCTCCCCAACTATGCAGCACCCCCAAAGAAGGGTTGAAGGTTTTCGGCCTGTAGCTTTCCCCGTCCCCTCGGCTTTCCCTTTCACTTAATGGTAAATAGCTGAGTCATGCATATTATCTTTAGATTAAATGAACCATATATAGGAAAAGCTAAGACTATGCTTGAGATTAACCATGAACTGGTAAAAACCGCTTTCTAAGGATTTTTTACTACGGTTCACATATAATTTCCAAGAAAAATGTTTATAAGTTATAGATCTTAAAGATGTTTCTTCATCAAGCACTTGAATTTCTTTTAATAGAATTTTGTTGTTTGTGACGATAACACTTCGAATAAAAGCACTTATGATAAAAATTTGAAAAAAAATCGTAAACATTCTCCAAATTAATAGGTTAGTTATATACATGCCAAATGGATGTTGGTAGCATGAAAAGCCCTCTTGTAATTATATATGTGGTTGGAGTGGGAGGACCGCAACTCACATGAAGATGAATGTAGACATTGCTCATATCACGACAATGACAAAAGATTCCTGTGTCTTCTTCCAACCACTTGTGTCCTATAAGAATCTTATTAATTTGTTGAATGTCTTAATCTTAATTTTAATTACTATTATAATGTGTACTTATCTACGCCGTCATATATCAAGCGCCTACACTATTTTTCAATTACATATGCCATATGAAGCAAATTATTGTAGCTTAAAAAGTTTATAGAAATTTGTACAAATCATATACGTTTCGCCACAGCAGACCTGAACTTAATAAAGTTGGCTAGAGTAATGTGCTCATTTTTCTGCAACTGAATTCCAATCTCCTCTCCCGAAGTGTAAAATATCCTTTCATATGTCTGAAAAAGAAAAATGTAGGCATCGTCATATTTAAGCCATAAAACGAACAATGATGCAGACATGTCCTTAACCTCTGCACCCAAATTTAAATCTCTATCCTTGTATTTTAGATGAATTTTGTCTGAAAAAGAAAAATGCAAACATCGCCATATTTAAGCCATAAAACGGACAATGATGCAGACACATGCGCCTTAACCTCTGTACCCAAATTTAAATATCTATCCTTGTATTTTAGATGAATTTATGACAATATTTTATCATTTGTCAACAACAAACAAACAAACAAACAAAAAACGATGAGTATATTACGACGTAAGATTTAAACGATGAGTCTATTCCATCATTATCAAATATATATACATTAATATTATAAATATTTTTGTAGAATTTTTCAGGTCGACGGACCAAGGGCCCACCCTAACAATATCGATACTGTTCTCACTTTACCGCTTGACTAATTCATCAAGTGTGAGGTTTTATCACAAAAAACCTCGGTATTAGTTAAGAGTGAAATAATTCTATTTAAAGTACTTTGTCTATTTCCCTCTAGCCAATGTGGGACAATTGGGGATTCCAACAATATTCGCAAAAAATATCCCAAGCAATTTGTACAAACCCTAATGTTTTATTGTTACAATCGCAATCATGTAATATATTTCTGGAGCCTGTCAGTTTCTAATCATTTGAGGCTTATTGTAATCTGAAACCTTCAGCCTACTAGGGCACAATCATATATGGATTGGTTCTGATATGATCTTGCCGGTTGATATAAATGTGAAATCCTAATTATTTAGTACTACAGTTTAATAATATTCATTTTTAGTTGACACTTGAGTCATTTCGAATGGCGTTAGTACTTGTAAGTTGAATCCTAAGTACATAGATATCAAAGCAGATTACGTAAGATGCCAAGAAATAAACAAACCAACACCAACATACACCTGAAAAAATAGCGATAGAGAAACAAAACAGGTTTTGTAACCCCAAGTATAGGAACTGAAGCATTCGATGATTGCATGTGCTGCAGAATGCTCTGCTAGCATAACCAGCAAATACACTGGATTGTGGCTATGGGTACTGTTCGAGCGCAAAATTTCGGGTACTCGAATTCTCCACCAACAAGTAATCTTAAACACGTTGAGAAACCTTACACACAATTTTCGCTTGTCAACAATGAGAGCGGAGGACCTGCAAACACTCCGATGCTCAAGTTAGTATTTGATCAAAATGCTTATAAAATATAGAATGATCTTATATACCTCTCTTTTTCTCCCCCACCATGCTGGTGGGATTGTTGGCATTTTATAGGCTTCCAAGTCTTGGGCTCCAAGTCCCACCTTCCTTCTATTTCTCCACGTTCCACATTCCACATTCCATGGAAGTATATGATCATGCTCCTTAATTTTAGCCCCACTCTGGGTTTTCAGCATGCTAGTGGCTTTTTTTGTTGAGGGATAACTTTTGGCTCCCCTACGTAACAAAAACTATGAATTGCATCAATTATATAATTGCTATCTATACATTTACGTTATTTTGGTGATGTGAAAGAAATTATTGTTCAATATATGACGAGTTTATATAATGGATCAAATATTAAGGGTTTGACGAGAGAATTAGTTGTGTCATCGAGAATAATAAGTTATAAGCCTATATATCCTAGGACTTTAATACTTGGACACCAACTGTGATGTGTGTCCAAGAATATCGAGTCCTATAGTCGGATTCCATTATCGACCTCTAGACCTCGAATCAAAGTTTTGGAAACCAAATCCTAGAACCCAAACAAAAGCCCTAAACAATATTTTTGGTTGCTCATTAGAGGGATCAAACCCTAATCCTAATACATTAACTCACCTCCCTTGTACCTTGGGTGAACTTTAAATGATAACGGTACTAGTTTCCACCCAAATAATAAAACATATTTCAATGTTCATTCTATTCTTTTTCTGCAATTAGATACCACTAGTGGCTGATTTAGGAATTTAACTTTGTGGGATCATGGTGTAAAAGATTCAAGTGTACGCAACACGCCCAAAAAATTTCAGTTTTTTCATTGGAGATTTAGTCGAGCTCTTAGTGAGCATGTCGTTATCTTCCTAGTTCATCAACAGCTTCGAAGGCTAATGCCAAGCATCGACATGTGATGAGAGCATCGACATGTGATTAAAGTTCCTCCCCATCCACGCAGCACCCCCAAAGAAGGGTTGAAGGTTTTCGGCCTGTAGCTTTCCCCGTCCCCTCGGCTTTCCCCTTCACTTAATGGTGAATAGCTGAGTCATGCATATTATCTTTAGATTAAATGAACCATATATAGGAAAAGCTAAGGCTATGCTTGAGATTAACCACGAACTGGTAAAAACGGCTTTCTAAGCATTTTTTACTACGGTTCACAGATAATTTCCAAAAAATTGTTTATAAGTTATAGAAGCGTTTCTTAAAGATGTTTCTTCATGAAGCACTTGAATTTCTTTTAATAGAATTTTGTTGTTTGTGACGATAACACTTCGAATAAAAGCACTTATGATAAAAATTAAAAAAAAATCGTAAACATTCTCCAAATCAATACGTTAGTTATATACATGCCAAATGGATGTAGGTAGCATGAAAAGCCCTCTTGTAATTATATATGTGGTTGGAGTGGAAGGACCGCAACTCATATGAAGATGAATGTAGACATTGCTCATATCACGACAATGACAAACGATTCCTGTGTCTTCTTCCAACTACTTGTGTCCCATAAGAATCTTATTAATTTGTTGATTGTCTTAATCTTAATATTAATTACTATTATAATGTATATTAATCTATTCCGTCATATATCAAACGCCTACACTATTTTTCAATTATATATGCCACATGAAGCAAATTATTGTAGCTTAAAAAGTTTATAGAAATTTGTACAAATCATGTACGATTCGCCATAGCAGATCTGAACTTAATAAAGTTGGCTAGAACAATATGCTCATTTTTCTGCAACTGAATTCCAATCTCTTCTCCCGAAGTGTAAAATATCATATCATATGTCTGAAAAAGAAAAATGTAGGCATCGCCATATTTAAGCCATAAAACGGACAATGATGCAGACATGTGCTTTAATCTATGCACCTAAATTTAAATCTCTATCCTTATGATGAATTTACTATAATATTTTATCATTTATCAACAAACAAACAAAAAAACGATGAGTATATTACGCCGTAAGATTTTGATTGATAGAGTTGTGGGGACAAAGATTTGGACTTCCTACTTGGCCTTATAACTATCTTTGCTGAATCTATATATTAATATATTCCATCATTATCAAATATATACATTAATATTATAAATATCTTCGCTAAAAATATCCTAACCAATTTGTACGAACCCTAATGTTTTTTTTGTTACAATCGCAATCACGTAATATATTTCTGGACTCTGTCAGTTTCTAATCATTTGAGGATTATTGTATTCCGTAACCTTCAGCCTGCTAGGGCACAATCATATATGGATTGGTTCTGATATGATCTTGCCAGTTGATATAAATGTGAAATCCTAACCATTTAATATTACGGTTTAGTGATATTCATTTCCAGTTGATGCTTGAGTCATTTCGGATGGCTTTATGAGCAACATCAGCCCAGATTACCTCTAAGTACTTGTAAGTTGAATCCTAAGTACATGGATTTCAAAGCAGATTACGTAAGTAAGATGCCAAGAAATAAACAAACCAACACCAACGTACACCTGAAAAAATAGCGATAGAGAAACAAAACAGGTTTTGTAACCCCAAATATAGGAACTGAAGCATTCGATGATTACATGTGCTGCAGAATGCTCTGCGCTTAACCAACAAATACACTGGATTGTGGCTATGGGTACTGTTGGAGCGCAAAATTTCGGGTACTCGAATTCTCCACCAACAAGTAATCTTAAACATGTTGAGAAGTTCTAGACACAATCTTCGTTTGTCAACAATGAAAGTGGGGGACCTGCAAGAAAACACTATGACGCTCAAGTCAATATTTATTTAGGAATGCTCATAAAATATAGAATGATCTTATACCTCTCTTTTTCTCCCCCCACATGCTGGTGGGATTGTTGGCCTTTTATAGGCTTCCAATTATTGGGCTCCAAGTTCCACCTTCCTTCTATTTCTCCAGTTGAGGAGTAACTTTTGGCTCCCACAGGTACGTAACAAAAACTATGAATTGCATCAATTATATAATTGTTATTGATGAGTAGATTTTATATTATATATTTTACCCTAATCTTAGTATATTTTGGTTAATATTTTGGAAGAATTTTGATACTTTGAATTGTATTTTCAATATAAGACTTTCGACTTCCTCTGGATCAAAACAGGATCAAATGGACGAATTTTGGATTAATTCCAGTTGGAGGAAGTTCGTGAGTCACTTAGCTAGATCGAATCAAAATTTGGGATTTTTCCACCAAGCGGTTATTTTATGGCGATAAAATAAAGGAGCAATGCGCGGTGCTGGAAAATGACATTTCTGGGCTTAAATTACGTTTTTGGAGCCCAAGATGACCTCGGATGGGTTCGTGGCCTTCTGGAGAAGTGCAGAATATTCCAAACATTAAATCCAGCTATATTGGGCCAGTTTTGGAGTAGCTTATGGGTCCAAAACGTGGCTGTTCAGGTTTTAGATGAATTTTACTATTTAATTTAAGGTTATGTTTCCTATTTTATTTTATTATTATTTTTAGTTTCCTAGTGGGAATAAAGGACCTGTTTTTAGGGTTTGTGTGGGGGCTTAGCAGATATATTGCTTGGCCGTCTACAATTTTTCTCTACAATTTATTTTTATGCAACTTTGGAGACAGAGAGAATTACTAGGGTTTTTGGAAATTTTCTACTTGAAGGTGCTTTCAATCATTTTCTTAATAATATTTACTATGATTTTAATTATGAATATGCGTAACTAATTCCTTTTGCTAGGGCGAAGCCTTGAGCCTTAGCATGAATATGTGATTTTTATTTAATTGCTTATGATTGATTGCATGCATACCTTGAATTGTTAATCGCTGGGATAAAAACTATCTAATTATCTTAATGCCTGATCACCATTAGGATTTTTAGAAAAGTAATTTGATGCAATTTTGGTTGGAATGTTCCCTGAAATTGACGCTGGCTTCTTGTGATTAATAATTGTAATTTCACTTAGGATGAACACCACGTCTTAAGGATTGCATGATTTTTCAAAGGGTTTTCATAAAGCATAATGAGTCTTTCATGTTCAGATTTGATCCGAACGTCCGGATGGGTTGCGTGCTAGATATACGTTCTATGTTGGAGGTTCCAAGTAAAATATGAATTAGAAAAATATAACCTTCAAACTTGGCATGTGTAGATCATAAGTAATTGGTAAAAGTTCATAGGATTGCTAGGTGATTGTGGAACCCTAGTGCTTTCTTAATTTGATTTCTCCCAAAACTATTTTCTTTTCCTTCTAGTTTTTAATATTGCAAATTGTCTTATTTTTATTAATTAAATTCGTTTTAATTTAAGTAGGTTATAAAATCAATCATCTCAATTTCTACTTTACAATAATTAATTGGAATTTGGTTTGTTTCGAATTATTTAATAATCCCTGTAGAGAACGACCTTGTGAGATCCGTTTATACTACAACAACCTTGTGATTCTTGCAAGTATAATAGGAGTTTTTAGCTCGTTCACATGTGTAGTAAAATCCTTATCAACTATCTATACACTTACGTTATTTTTGGTGATGTGAAAGAAATTATTGTTCAATATATGACGGTCATATACCATGACGAGTTTATATAATGGATCAAATATTAAGGGTTTGACAAGAGAATTAGTTGTGTCATCGAGGATAATGAGTTATAAGCCTATACATCTTGATTGCAATCGTAACTAATAAGAGATAAGAAATGATAATTATTGGTTTTTTTTGTTTCCGTTATTTGCTTCAAGGGCAACATAGGTATGTGAAATAAGGTGATTTATACCAGTCAATGGACTTTGAACCAGCAAGCAAAAGGACTAGACCAAACCCAAATTTGAGTACAAGTGGGTCTTACTCATAATTGGAACGTTAGATATGGTCAAGCTGAGAGAACCCACTCTAATACCATATCAAGATTTCAAAGGGCCTATGATTCACTGCTAAGTACTGATCACACCGATATTGTCTCAACCTTATCACACTTACATAGCCCAACATATGTTAAATCAAGACTTATCCAATCTTTCCAACCATCCAACTTGAATTTTTTCTAGTGCACATTCATGTTACAAATATGAACAAAAGCCGTTAGATATATCTAGGTTAAATGATCTAATAACTCTTGTTCAGATGTGTAACATAAATATACACTTTTAATGTGCACTAGAGAAAGTAGCCAACTAGAAAAGCTCATAGCTTAACGCGATTGTCCACTGGGCTACATGTAAAGCCCAACTTGTTTGGTCCAAAACCCTTGGTTGACTATCTCTGTTTGAATTCGAACTAGCTGGGCCCTTGGGTTGACCATCCTTGTGTTTAGAATATTGGAATTAGGGCTTTATTTTTTGTTTGTGTCCTTATTGGGCAAGGCTTTTATGTATTTGAATTCCCCCAATATGTTTTGGGTTATTTTCCTTTCTTGTGGATTAGCCTGTAACATTTTTCTATTTAACGAATGTTACTTTTCGAAAAAAAAAAGCGTTCAATTTCTTAGACAAAAATCATACTTTGTAGCTTATAGATTATTTTTGCTCAATCAAAGAGAGTGCTCAATTCTTACTAGAAATAGACCAAAGGGGTGTGCTATCCACACATCCATTTTTACTTCTCTCACACCCCTTATTAATTTCTGTCATTTGATCTTCTTCAATTCATCCAATCCGACGGCCGAAAATTAAAAAGTGTGAGAGAAGTAAAAATGGATGTGTGGATATCAAATCCCCAGACCAAATTGCAGATGTCAAACCATTAAGGTACAAAGTATGAGGAACCCTAATATTATTATTTGAGATTTTGCGTAATACAGTTCTAATAATATGAAAAATAGTTTCATTTCAGAAAACTAAGAAACTTTACAAGGATTTACAAAGAGCTTCATCATTCCCTCAATTGCCAATTAATTTTCCAATTAACCTTAAAAAAAATAATTATAGAATGAGAGCATAGTAGTCTATATGACAAAATCACCAAACATTAAAAAAAAAAAAAAAATTTCTTGACCCAAAAAAAAAAAAAACATGTGGTCCCGCTTTGATGATGAGATCTGCGTCGGTCCTGGAAAAATCAAACATATAGAACTAGTTTTCCTTTTGTCATTTCTTTGCCTCAAATTAAATTACTTTTCTTAACGGTGGTTGTTAGTTTGGAGATTATTCAAAGCAAGGTGCAATTAAAACTATGATTCATCGTATCAATTTTGAATTTAAATAGTGAGTAGAGATTACAAGAGAGATGAAACCATGTTCAATAACAATTTAACCATTTTGTTATTGCGTGATTCAATGAGTTTTTTTACTGAATAATAGTAGAAGAGAAATAATCACTTTTAAAAAATGATTTTAGCACAATTTTTTTTTATGCATCTTATTAATTGTGACATATATTTATTTTTATTTGCTCAATTATATGGTTGAAAAGTAATGAGAGTATGACAAATGCAAAAAAATGTAACGAGTAACAAATAAATGAGAGTTTGTAAGACGTTGTTCGATAGGATTTTAGTTAACATGCATGTTTTACAGTCATAGTAACGAATAACAAATTTATACTTGGAGACATGGACAACGTGTTCAACTTAGGCTTCACGAGTCTATCAACCTCTGCAATGTTATATCAAAAAATGAGCCTATAACTATATAACCTTAGAAAGAAGAGGGAAAAAAACAAGGAGGATGAACTAGGGCACGAACGCACCAAGCAGAGCAAGCTACCTCTAAGTTCCGGAAACTCCAGTTCTTGAGCTTTAAACTTTGCCTTCTTCTGAGCCTTCCCATAAGTTTCCCTTGTCCCTTCAAAACTGCTAAAGCATTAGAAACCTAGATTAACCGCCTCCAAACCATGCAAGCAAGTACATACTCTCTTTCACACCAAACCAGTGGACTTCTAGCTTCCACGCCACCCTTCAATTTTGACATCAATCAATGCTATATTGGAGTAATTGATTCATCTAGAATGTTTCTTGAAACAAGACACGCTAATTATTTTGAAATATTTCAGGACTTGGTACCGAAAACGAATCAAGTGACCTGAGCTGAGTGCTGATGTCCAAATTCAACTCGACCAAATAGTCCCAACAACTGTCATATCGGCACCCTAGTTAGTAACAATGCAATTACATTATTAACACAAGACGTTACGATTGCCTACCTATGCTTCATGCAAGTCCTTTTACGAAGAAGAGGATAAATTAGACACTAGAGGGTAATTTTCCAATGACTGACCGTATATCAAATAGAGGTACGAGCATATACACTCAACACCTTTTACAAAACAAAAGGCCAAAAAAAAGAAAAAAAAAAGAAATGTAAAATGAACCTCGAGAATATAAGTCACGTGAAGGCACGTGAGGCCTCGCGTGCCGGCGTGCCCTGCTTTATCCTACAGAAAATGTTGAAAAAGCCTGGGACCCACGTGAGCAGCTGTCTCTGAAGCTTTTTCTTCTGACTTTTCGTGTCAGTGACGTATGCCTCCTCAGACATGTGACCACAATTATTTTTTTTACATTTTTACATTAATTAATTCGGATTTTTAATAATATCCCGGATGAAGACGAATAGGTGACGTGGATAGCTCAGGTGGGCCCCGGCTAGATCCGTACGTGCAGTGGATCCAAGATGTCTTTTGGCCAGTGGGCAACGGGTGGTCTCCTGGAAAGTGTGGTGTGGGTTGACAAATGTGCCCCTTGAAACCTTCAAAATTCCCAAACAAAACCGATTTTTGGGTTTTCCGGGTCCAATACCCGATACCCACATGAAAGCCAACGCTCCACCTCAATTTCCGTTATCCGTGTTTGCCCTACAATTTAAAGACTATTTTTTGTGTATTTTTTTTAAATTTTTTCTAAAGGATATAGAATAAAAACGTTTTCATAACATGGTTGGTTTGAATCTTGATCATGTCCTAAATGAAACACAATTTTAGATAATGTGATTAGGGAAGGAGTTCTGAACTCGAGATTGATGGATGAAAACCCGACACTTTATCTCTAAGATATTGAATCACCTGCAAAAAAATTTACAGATTAACTTGTCTTACCACTTAACTTGTCATTAATGCATGTCTTACTAGAAAAGTTTAAATGCATAATTTACTTAACCCTTGAGATACTCCGTTGTAGTTAAGTTCTCTCTCTTTGTTGCGACAATATGCCTACAACATGTTGTGCACATAAAACATTATCTTATTCACACTTTTTACGTTGAAGTTACAAGAAAAAAAAAGATTGAACACAATTTTTTTCAACATGTTGTTGAAAAAGTTAATTGATTAGCAATTTTGTTTAGGGAAATAATTTCTACGTACTTTTTTTGAACACCTTATTCCTTATTTTATTTTGTTCAACGATTAAAAAATAAAAATTATGTGTATGAAAATGGGGTATAAAAATCATTTTCATTTTGTTATATTGTTTATGGGTATCATTGTGATTATGTCTTAAGAGTTTTTACTGTAAGATGAAGATTCGGTTGCCTCGCTAAATAGAAGTAGGTTGGGGGTCAATTTCAATTCATTACAACATCTTTAAAATATTTCACTTTCATACGTCAAGTACTATTTTATTTTAATATAATACATCCGTTACATTTTTCATCAATTAATCCGTTAAGTGCTGACGTGACGGCCACATTTGTGCCACGTGGCCGCCAAATTTGTGTTACGTGACAATTTTTTTTTATTCATTTAAAATATTATAACAATTTACCCTTAAAAAAAACACATACTGAAACCCACCTCCCCGCAAACAAACCTAGAAACCTTTCCCCCTCCCCCTGACCCACCTCCCTCTCCTCCACTCTCTTCACCTTCCCTCCCATCCAAAAACCCACCCCACCTCTTCGGAGAAGACGCATCAGCGGCAGTGGCAGTGGGTCCTTCTCTGCCACGATCTCCTATCTATCAAGCCCTACCTCTCTGCCACGATATCCTCTCCACCGATCCCTCTAGCTCCCACCTCTTCCTCCTCGTCGGCGAATGCCAAGGTCGCATCACCCTCCTTGACCTCCGCCTGAAATCATGATCCACTGGTTGTTGGGTTTTAAAGCTTGAAGCTTGCAGATGTGGGTTTTTTTTATTTGATTTGTGCTTAAATTTTGGGGTTTTGGTTGTTAAATTTGTTCCTTCGAGGGTTCTGTGAATTGGATTGTAGACATTGGATTTTGCTTGGAAATTTTGAATTAGGGTTTTTTGACATTTGATTTGGGATTGTATTTTTGTAATGTAATGGTAGTGGGGTAAGTGGGGGTAGGGTGGGATGGTATGGGTTTTTGGATGGGAGGGGAGGTGAAGAGAGTGGAGGAAAGGGATGTGGGTCGGGGGTCAATAGATGAAAAATGTAACAGATATATTATTGAAATAAAACAGTACTTGAGGTACAAAAGTGAAATGTTTTAAATACGTTGTAAGCAATTGAAATCAACCACAAACCTGATGTGGTAAAGTCTAGCAATGTGTAGTTTATTTGATTTAGATAAATGCTAAGGAGACTCTTTTAAAAATGGAACTCTCTATAAAGTATATGTTACATCGTGTTTTTGATTCAATCTTTTATAATGTACATTCGAAAATTGACGTTAAATTGTCAAGTAACAAAGAGTTTATAAAAAATCTTACTTTGAGAAAGTCTCTTTAACGTGATGTACTCTAATTTTCAACCGTTGCAAAAGACTCATAATGTTCATCATCACCATTCATTCAGCAATGGCTCTCATTGTCTTGACTGGCACAATATCGACCAAATTACCTAATAGAGAAATGGCATAGAGAGAGAATTTCTAAAAAATGAGACTTTTTATGAACTTTCTGATAGATCATGATTTTAGTATAATATTTTATTATGCTGACATGAAATAGATGTTAAATTATAAAGTGATAAAAAGTTCATAAAAAAATAAAGTCTTTTAAGACTCATTGTTAACCATGATTAACCTAGCTATGTTTAAATTAGCAATGAACAAAAAGCATGCTTTGATTTGATAGCAAAGAATAGTAATCGACAGTGAAAGAGTAGAGAATTAGAAAACACATGCATTAAAGTAGTGAGTTCGATCGAAGTTGACCTTCGTTCGTCGGTACAAGAATACATATATAACTGTATACACAAGTTTGGTTCAGTTGTACAGATACTGTAGATGCAGGCAATGCCTCTGACCTCTCTGAAAATTTGAATAATTGAAAACAGAAAAAAGGCAGATGTTCATGATTCTTTCTGCCAGTTCAAATGTATGGAAAATTTCCTAATCTGACAAATGGACGATTTGGGAAGACAATAAGGTCATCTCCGGTAACGAAGGGCAGATCATAAATTTATTATAAGGAAAATTAATAGATTTGAAAACTTTGAATTTTAGCGATAAAGATAAGATAAATAATAAAATAAATAGTATCATGATTGATTTTTTAATGTAAAAATATGATTTTTCGTTAAAGTAAATAGTACCTGGATTTTTTCGTTAAAATTCCCTTTATTATATAGTCTTTTGAAAATTAATAATATTGTAGGTTAAAAATTTTTCATCTCCAACTATTCAGTGTTAAATTTTATTTATTTATTTTGGTTTATGATGCACATGTTGGGGCCTACGAGGCGTATAAGGGATATGTACCTAGCTCTTGGCTAAATTTAACCATGATTCTTTTTAGCAGATTTATTTTGACTTTATGTTAGAGATGGCCTAACAAGAATCATAAGTTTACGGGACTTCAAGACGAGACAAAAATTTCAAAGATCAAACTAGAACGTCAAAATTTTGGGGAGCATTGTTGTAGAAAGTATTCACGAAATAAGGGAATGTGTAAAATTTGCTAGCATAAGTGAAGGAAAGAAACTCATCTTGTGACGGAAGAAGTTATTTTTAACAAGTATTTGACGAGTGATGTATCTTTAAACATGTAAAAAAGCATCCATTAGCTGGACAATGTACGTAAAATTAATCAAGGTCACAAAATTTAACAAGAACTATATGTAAGTTTTTGGGAGTTGAATACAAAATTGAAAGTTCATATATCAAAGTAATATCCAAACTTCGAGGAGCATTCATGTAAAAGTATTAACGAAATAATAGAATATATAAAATTTGGTTGCGAATGTAAAAGAAAGAAACTCTCTTGTAACTAAAAATAGGGGTGTGCTATGTGTACATCATATTTTATTTTTTACACATTCTTTATTAATTTTTCTCTGTTGATTTTTTTCAATTCATCTAACCTGAAGACCAAAAATTAGAATAGTATGAGAAAAGTAAAATAAGGTGTGTGAATATCACATTCCTAAAAATATTGTATAGAACAAGTATATAATAAACGCGTGACAAACATCTATTAGTAGAATAATATAACTAGAATTAGCATTAGTTGAAAACTTGAAAGATAAAATCTGTCGAAACGGGGTAGGATTCTCTCCTCTTCTAATCTCTCTCTCCTTTCATTCCTTCCTATTTAAAAGGTTACAATTACGCTACATTTACATCTTGTTTTGAATTTTTTATATGAAGAATAAGACAAAAATAAAAGTGTAAGAAAAGATAATAGAAATAGATGGTAATAAGATGGGAGAAAATCCTACTCCTAGTGAAACGAAGACCTAGTTTGGGAGTGAGGTGCTTAAAAAAAAGCACCCATGAAAACAAAGCTGTGAGGGTTTTAGGTGTTTGGTAAACTGAAAAAAAAGAGAGCTTATTTTGGAAGCTGCTGTGAGAATAAGCTGAAATCAAAGGAAAAAGCTGAAGCTGCTATTTGTAGCTTTGGAAAACTGGTTTTTTTTCAAAGCACATAGAGCTACAGTGCTTCTTTAATGAAAAGACCCAATATTAGACTGCTTTTTTTCTTTCCAAAAGCACTTTTACAAAAAAAGTTTACCAAACACTCTGCTGATTTATTTCACAGCCGCTTATTCTCACAGGAGTTTTTTTTCAAAGCACAGCAATAACAAACCAGCCCGAAGATCGAAGGTAGGCTGGAATACAATGCAGGCCTTGGGCAAGGTGGAAAGTTTTGTCAAAGGACTAGGAGAGTAGGTGCCGATGGCGTTGTGTTGGAATTGAGTTGTCATGTCGACACAGTTGTAGATATTAAGTTGGTCCAATCAGTCCAACGCATTAAAAAGTAACACGGAATAAAAAGAAGAAGAAAGAAAGAGGAGGAGGAAGACAGCTGGGAAAGAGAAAGCACCCCAACCCCCCCACCCCTCCCACCCCACAACCGACCGGTTTCTAGTTCTACCACTTTTGCTTGCTCCCCTCTTGTTTACTTGTTTCACTTTACGGATTAATTCTACGGAGTTGGTTTTGGTGGAAAGCGATCAACGGTTTAGGATTCTCAATTTGACTTTGTTCCACAGATGGATTTTTTGAGGTCACCTGCCATTCTTTGGCATACCATTTGACACAAAAATTATAGATATGAAATTATCTCATACAGTATTGAGCTGCATAAATAAGAAGATAGTTTGCTTGTGCAGTGAGATACCTTTTTACTTACTTGTTTTTGGGGCTTCTAGACATAATCTTTATGTCTAAAAGCTCTTTTTACTCAAATAAGACGATTTCTAAACCATAACCTGAAATGTTTTCCACATCTAAAAAAGTTCTTTTATTTTAATACATGATGACTTGTCATTTAGACTTCAGAACAATATAGTAGATTATATTACTATTTACAAGAATGTCATCTTCATCGTGTCCACAACGTAAGCTCTATTGTCAAAGTTTCATTATCGCCCATAAATGTATGTTCCATCTTCATTGTCTACATGAATGCCATCATTATTCTCTATAACATACCCAATATTTTTTTTGTTCTTGATATTTATTCAAAATTTGAACATTGTATAACCAGTTCCATTGTCACACTTTTGAAAGCTCTCGTAATGACATTGTGTGAAGAATGCACTAATTTACGTCCAAAAATTGTCTTAGCCAGACATGATTACTTTACCATGCATACCATGCGGTTGTTGAAAGACATAGTGGGGAATTTGCATTTTGTTTAACAAACGATATTAAAACCCACCGTCAAAGTTTCAGAAACGTAATCATAGATTCATTATCACCCATAAATGTATTTTCCATCTTCATTGTCTACATGAATGCCATCATTATTCCCTAGTCACACTTTTGAAAGCTCTCATAATGACATTGTGTGGAGAATGCACTAATTTACGTCCAAAAATTGTCTTAGCTAGGCATGATTACTTTTACCATGCATACCAAGCGGTTGTTAAAAGACATAGAGGGGAATTTGCATTTTGTTTAACAAACGATATTAATACCACTAAAAGAGGGAGAAGTGAGTTTAGCCTCAATGTGGTTCAACGTCGCATTTGACGAGAATCAAACCTAGAACCTCTCATGAAGAGAAATATCACTAGCTTGTAATACAAGTGGTAGTATTGAATTTGCATTGTTTGGTTCTATATACAATTAGGTTCAGTTGGTTCAGTACATTGGGTAAGTTGTATAGTTTAGGTTTGGTAGATTCGGTATGATCAATTTGGTCCAATTTTATTTTTTATGTTTTAGTTCGTTAGGTCTGACAATTTCAACATTTTTTATTCGTAGGCCCTTACATTAGTTATGATTGCTTTTCAATTTTTTTGGTGTTTGATCCATATAACAATTTTACCTAAAAGTAATATAGGCAAATTATAAACAAAAATAAGTTTATAAATAATAACTAAATTTGACGTGAGGTATAAGCTAACGTAAACATGAGTCAAAGAACTGTTTTTAATTTTTAGTCTTGCATACAATATTATTAAAAAATAGTATTTTTTAGAGCTTAAAATAAGTTTTCCTATTTTTTTTCTTCAGAGATTTGAACATGCATGCATGCTATTAAATTTGTTCAAATGATCTCAAAAGAAAAGACAAAATTGTAGTAGTTCTTTTTGAATAATTGAGATCTCTTCATGTGTGAAAAGCAATAAAATCTATTTATTTTTTGGTAAAAAAAGCAATAGATATTAATTCACCACAAAAGTAATAGAATCTAATTAAAGAAAAAGGACAAATGAGATAGAGTATAGTATAAAATGAGTACTTGTGGGGTTTTCAATTTCTCTTCTCAATTGGTTTAAAGAAGTGAGATGTTCAAAATTTGAACTAATCTACGCGCTGAATCCATCATAACTAAATATTAATTATACAATTATCAAATTTTGCGTACGAATAAGATGAATGCTAATAAATCGTAATACTACTCATAAATTATATGTCCCAACTGGAACTATGAAGAAAAGAACATTAACTTTGAAAGCTGAGTGATAAAGGCTGAAGATGTAACTGCAATCTCTCTCTCTCTCTCTCTCTCTCTCTCTCTCTTTCATTATATCATGCAAATGGATCTTGGGTCTTGGGTTAGAAATCAAGCCTAATAAAAACACCCTTCTGCTATTTCCAAAGCATTTGCAGTGAGGCAGAAGTCTGCAGGTTCTTCCTCACTCCCTCTACTCTCTAGCTCTAGCTATCTGTTTTCTTCCAAAATTTTAATTAATTTTAAAATTCTTTTCTGGGTTATACTTTACTAATATTTTATCTCTCATCTGTCTTGTCTGCTGTCTTTTCTCAAGTGCCTCAGGCTTCTTCACTGCCCTTTAAACAAAACTTTGCAGGCTTTTCCTGTCAGAACCTCTGCCAAAAGCTAAAAAAAAAACCAATCTCCACACCCAACAAACCCAACATATTAATCTCACCCAGTAAACAACTAATCACCACAACAGAAAAACAGACCAAGCTTGAACCCCACCCCATCTCTCTCTCTCTCTAGATGGACTTCCACCTTGAGCAATGGAGAACCCAGCAGCATGAGTCAGAGGAACAACATTCTGCAAAGATACCAAAACTTGACCTTGATCCCCATCAAAACTCAGAGCTTCCATCTGCTGGGTCTGCTGCTGGGTATGCTCTCCCTTTGTTTGTTCCTGAACCCAACACCAAAATCCTGTCAGCAGCATTTTCTGAATCCTCACCTGCCACCTCCAGATTTCCCAGTAAGATTTTATCTCCTTCTTGAACCTTTCCCTTTTCTTTCTTCTGTCACACACACATACATCCAACCCACAAGAAAAAGTTTGATTCTTTGAATAGAAAAGTTGATGTTCTTGCCTGGTCTTTTTTTCTTGTTCCTTCTCAAGTTTTATTTTCAAAAGCTCAAATCTTTTAATTTAATTATTGTTTTCTGTAGAAGAAATGGGAAGCTATTTCAGCTTGTCACAGTGGCAGGAGCTGGAGCTGCAGGCTTTGATATTCAGGTACATGGTGGCCGGTGCGGCTGTTCCTCCGGAGCTTCTTCAGCCAATCAGGAAAAGCCTCCATTCTGCTCCTTATTTCCTCCATCACCCTCTCCAACAGTTCCCTCACCTTCAACCTGCTTGTATGTGTACTTTTAACTCCAAACTTTAATTAAACCAAATATTATTATTCAGATTTGTCACAAATAAGAATCTATTTAAAATGCCAATTTGATTTGCAAACGCCGCGGGTTAGGTTAGTTGGTTAGAGTAGCGAGCTCGTCTCTTGCCCCCTAAGCTCGAATCTCCTTTCATAAATTAGAGTAGTTTAGAATATCGTTTTTTCAAAGAAAACAATGCCCATTTAGTGGATTAATATTCTAATCTAATCTAAATTACGGGGAGGAAGTTTTGAACTTGGGTACATAACTTGCTCTAGTCAACTTTCTAAGCCCAGGTTTGCTGAGATTTGAGTGAGTTGAGCATGAAGATTAATGAAAAATCATAATGTGTATTATCTTTCAGTGTTGCAATCAGGTTATTGGGGAAGAGCTGCCATGGATCCGGAGCCAACGAGGTGCAGGAGGACAGATGGGAAGAAATGGCGGTGCTCGAGAGATGTGGTTGCAGGTCAGAAGTACTGTGAGCGCCATGTGCACCGTGGCAGAAACCGTTCAAGAAAGCCTGTGGAAGTTGCCACCACAACCACCGCCGCCACCACTACCGCTGGTGGCGGAGGGAGTGGCACTAGTCTTAATAATGCTACCACCATCACCAATACATCCGCTAGTGGGACCCATTTCGCTCTTTCTGGGTCTTCATCATCCCCTTCGATTGATCTTCTTCATCTCAATAAAAGGTAGTAAACACCACCACCAAGGCTATTATTTTTGGGTTTAATTCAATTTGAACTAAATTAATGTCACTAACATTAACCGATGTCACTTGTCGAATTAAATTAATGTAGTCCTCGACAAGTGACAACGGCTAATGTTGGTATGAAACACTTAAAGAATCAAACACACAAGAAAAATAAAACACACTAATCGTCATTGCACAATAGGTGGTGGCGGGTTTTGTTTCCTTTTGTGTGCTACTTTGTAAGTGTTTATCGCTAACATTGACGAGAGGGCACGCTAATAAAGTAGGCAGTCTAATTATGGAATCTCATGCCCCCCTAAAAGTACATGATGCTCTATTTATATGCTCTAAAACTTTTTTTTACTTTGATTTCTTGCCCGTAATTGCTAGTGTTTCATGTCAACTTTAGTTCTTCAGAGGCCAAACCTGAGAATATGAGCCTCTTCGGGCCCCGCAGTGAGGTCTTCGCTAGTGCAAAATCCGACAGCCATGTGTTGAGGCCCTTTTTCGATGACTGGCCGGGGAAGCTTCAAGAACTCGACAATGCAAGAAGCAATGCTAGCTCAATGAACTCGGCCACCAGCCTCTCCATTTCGATACGTGGAACTATCTCATCGGATGTGTCGTTGAAATTGTCTACTGGCAATGGGGTCGAGCCAGGCCACCAGGACAGCCATGCTGAGCGTGGGCAACCACATTTGAATTGGCCAGCCGGGTGGGCAACAAACCAAATGGCTTCCATGGGAGGACCACTTGCAGAGGCCCTGCGGTCCTCTACCAACTCCAATTCGTCGCCGACCAGCGTCTTACATCGGTTGCCCCGCGCCTCTGCCTCCGAAGCTAGCTTCATCAGCACTTGAATTATCATCCGTATCAGACAGTTCCGGCAAGCTTCTTATAGTTGCTTGTGTAAATCGCTCTCATTATTTTACTTTAACCGGACGAGTTCTGTGTATGTTTTAACCAAAACAAATTTAACACTCATTATCTCGTAGCTGTGCAATTGCAATTCACTTTTCAAGTTAAGGTGATTCTCCTTTGTGAGCTAGACCAGTTGGTCAAGACATAGTTTCGCTCTCATGCGCTCAAGTTTAAATTCTTTTCTTACATCGTTTTAAAGAAAAAACAACCATCCAAGCACGAAGGACTCATCGTATTTTCGGTAACAAAACTCGGCGAGCCCAAATGTTTGCCAACTAATGTAACACCACGATCAGCTACGTGCTCCATCTGTACATTAGAAAATCTCTAGCTTGGAAAACAAACTGCCATGTATGCCTACTTTCTCATAGGCCTATGTAGACACTGGTCTCCTAAACATCTGCCTAAATTCTCTCACCTTAGCAGTTTCAAGTTCTGGTTTTACTTTGTTAACCTCGTTCTTCCGACTTTGGCGTAGCATAACTGCCGCAGGCGGCAGCGGAATTCCACATTGACGGCACTTTTATTAGCTAATGTACAGCGCGTCTGGTTTTAGGAGTGCGGGAGGATGTAGACATTTTGAGCACCGGAACTGAATTAGAGTCGGATATCAGCCTTTTTAGGTCCCTCTACGAAGGCGTAGACCACGGCTGTTCTACAAGGTGCATACAGTAGGAAAGAATGAGGCCGCTCATCGAACCACCCATCCTGCAGATCACAATGAGGGTTAGTAATATTTTACAGCCGGGAAGTACTCACCCGAAATCTACACATGATAGCACTGGAGAAGATCCAAAGGAAAATTTTCTTACAGTAGTGAAGTACTCAGCACTGTGATCAATCCTATCGAAGCCTCCGAATAACTTTTCATCTGAATCCAAGACAATCTGGAAGAAGAAACACAGCGTTATCATATGAAAAGAATAAGCGAAGAGGAGTTCTATGACATGCACTTAACCAATAAAGATCAATTCTAAAAAGAAAATGTGAAAGCGCGGAAAGATAGTATATTAGGCTATGAGGGCTTCATAGAAATTTTTAGAGGAAATACCTTATACTTTCCTGGCTTTAAGCAGCCAACTCGGTGGTCTGAATAGCTGTTACTCCAATGAAAATTGAAGACAAAAACCAGGTCTCCCCTTTCAAAGACGATAATTTTGTCTCCTTCATCTTTGCGTGATATGTATTGATGCTCAGAAGTCATGAACTACATCAGCAGTTGACCAATTTTTCATACTATAATCTAACAGATATGGCACAACCCATGCCCTAAGTAATTAAGCACATGTACGCGTTTGACTAAACTTACACCATAGGTTTCTTCAAGATGTTGCATCGCTCGATCAAATTCTTGCATTCCATGATATCTTAGATACTCTGCATCCCCCTGGTCAAGCATAATCAACAATTCAGAAAACATACGATGTAATCAGAAGCGACAAAGGTTATGCACAATTTATTTTCTGTAAGGCCAATATACCCTTAAAAGAACCAGGAATATGGAAATGGATATGCAAAGTTCGACAAGGAGATAGTACTTCAAGAATTTCATGTGCAACATAAAAGGGATTGCTCAACAGAGAGATTCTATAGTTTAGTAATTTGCTAGTAGTAGCACTGTCAAGATCAATATATCTTGATGTATGTATCACGAGTACGCTATTAGGTTACCAATCAACTTGACCTCGGTTAGTAATTTTCTACTGCCTTTACAAGTAGCATTTAATTGTATTATGTCATCATGCTCTTCAGTTTTTCAGCACAACTGAAAAATCTCTTAGGAATCATGCATTGCTTCAATTAGCCACCATCTGAACTAAACACAAATTCTTGTTACATAATTACCAAAATGTTGATGCACAAAAGTGATATAAACTAATAGGCATGCTTCATGGATAGTAAGAACTTACAAGATCAAATCTACGTCGGCATTTGTCAAAACTGTTATTGTTCCCAGGGACTATTTTTCCATTTGGAAGATGTTGAACGCCTCTTGGAAAATCAATCCACTCTGAAGAGAAAAATAAACACAAATATGAAAATGAATGGCAGCTTGACAGAAAGATGATGTACAATATCACATTTTGGCCTAATCTTACCAGGATGTCCAAATTCATTTCCCATGAAATTCAGATATCCTTCTCCGCCTAATCCCATAGTAATAAGCCTAATCATTTTATGTAATGTTATTCCACGATCTATAAGGGGAGTTGATGGTCTATCCAGAGCCATGAAATCATACATATCCTGAGAGAAGCATAGAATATTAGACAAATAATTCTAATACAAGAAACCAAAGTATACACATCCTTCAAGTTACGAGATATGCAAAATGCAACGAAAACTTGTATAACCTTGTCCATCAGCCAAAATGCAATTGTTTTGTCACCAACAAGAGCTTGGTCATGACTTTCGGCATAAGCAACACAATTCTCCCCCCACCTTCTGTTGGTGAGTGTGAAAACAATATCACCCATTTGCCACTCTTCATCCATTTTCCTACATCAAATTTCATGCGACAATGTCAACCAAAGCTGATTAGTTTTTTTCACAAATGCCACCTACATCAGAGATAAAAGACTTTCTAACTTTAAAAATGGAGCAGATATGCTTTTGTATCGCAACTTACTGGAGGAGCTCAATCCATTTATCAGCAATAGCCATATGCAGGCGATAATCAAATCCAACACCACCATCTTCAACAGGAACACAGAATGTTGGCATTCCACTAACCTGTAAAGGTAGAAATATGCATAACCAGTATAACAGCCTATAAAAGTAGCATTTTCATCATATTTTAAACCAATTGAACCGGAAAAACAGATTCGACTTGTTAAATCAGCTAATGAGTGATGATTCAAAGCTCAAAATATTTATGGCTATTGTTTCTAAAATCTAAATATAACAATAAGCTCCTCTATAAAACCTTCCTCAATCTCGACAGGTCAATTTGATTGAAACTCAAACCTGGCTGTATTTTCATTTCTAATGAGAAACATTGAAATGTTATCAACTCAAAACAAGCTGAATTAAATACTCATCTGAATAGAAATAGTTGTAAAACTACATGAACTTCCATGTCTTAAGGATTGGGGGAAAGTGGATGAAAGAAAAATTAAAATAGAAAAAAAAAAAAAAACTAAAAAACATGTAGAACTTATATAACAATGGTAATATTTTATTTTTCTTATTTCAAGTTACCAAACCTTGTAAACAGTTTATTTCAGTTCAGTCCACTATGAAATCTAAATTCATTACTTGGGAGATAACCGCAACAAAGGATGCTCAACTTTACTTATGAAAGGGAATAGATAACATACATCTTCACCAACGGTAACAACTTCAGGGTAGAGCCCATGAATCAAATCATTAACCAGCATCAGGTAAGTAACAGCATCTACATCGGTTGCTAACCCAAAGTACTCACTGTAATTTCCAGTGAATGCTACCTAAAGCAAGCTCAACCAATAAACAAATATAAGAACCTGTCATTGGATATTTGAAAGTAAACTCGAATTGTAGTAGCATAAGTAGCAATAGAGGTACCAATGGGAATACTGAAACTGATATTGGACATCAGAATCAACGAAAAACAATGCTGACAATAGATTTTTTTGGGTCAAATATGCTGAGGATAGATAAGCAAGGAAGTTTTCCATAAAAAATTGTAGGACCTTAAAGGCAAATAAAATGAAAGATAACCAAAACAAAACGTACACATAACATTGACTATTTCAGTGAAACTTAAGATTGATTACCATATGAGTCATTCAGATACCCATATTAGAAGACAAAGTAAAATCTAAAATGGTACCTCCAATCCATGGTGAGTGTACATCATTGAAGTCACACCATCAAATCTGAACCCATCGAACTTGTATTCTTCCAGCCACCACCTTGCATTGGAAAGAAGATACCTCAAAACCTACATGAAAAGTTAAAATCAGTACCTCATAAACATAGGATAAAGCAAAAGATTAAGGCCAAATTTCTCACAGTGCACTATTTAAAGAAAAGAATGCACAAAAGCACGTACCTCCCAGCTTCCATAATTAAACAAGCGGGAATCCCACATCCAATGATATCCTCGAGACCCAGAGTGGAAGTAATGACTATCGGTTCCATCAAACATGTTCAAACCATCCAATGTGTTATTTGACGCATGGCTGTAGTGTTACATATTTAGCAGTTAGATATTTAGGCAAATAAGTTCATGGTCATTAACAAGTAATATTCGGTCTATAAGTATGATTCATGCAAAATATTTGAATAGGATAGAGTGAAAAAAGATTTGACATCGTCAATCCCAATACAAATAGGTGGAGTAATACATCAAACAGACTAAAGTTAGTACAATAAGTATAAAAAGAAATTTATGGAAACTTAATCAGTATTTCCGCTAAGCTCATGTGTCCAGGAACCTAAGTCCTATCTGCTGCGAACAATTAGTTATTACCTGTGAACAATATCCATGAGTACAAGCAGACCAAGCTCATGAGCTTTATCTATTAGAGACTTCAGATCGTCAGGGGTTCCACAGCGGCTGCTAGGAGCAAAAAAATTGGTGACATGGTACCTGCACCACAAACAAAAAAAATTTCAATTTTATTTTTAGAAAACATCAACCGCTCACAAGAAAGTACCACATGTAGCACTGCCTACCAATCCATTTGTTTCAACAGAAATATATTTTCCCAAAAGATAAAATGGAGTACAAACAGTTGGAGCATATGTTAAAAGGACAATACCCAAAGCTAGCATAGTAGGAGTGCTCTTGAATAGCCATGAGTTGAACAGCATTGTAACCAAGTTTTTTAATGCGTGGAAGCACATCATCTCTGAATTCAGCATACGTGTTAATTTTGGGCTCCTGCAACTCAAAAGTTAATGGTACTGTGAGGGAATAAAATTTAATAAGTGATGAGAAACCAAAAGGAAGAAGAGATCTAAGACAGCTCTGTGGCACAGTAATCCCCTTGAACTTTGGATGATTTCATGTGGATAGATTTACATACAAAAAAAATGCTGTTGATGCTGTTAGAACTATTGATGACAGATATAAAAAGAAGATGTTTCAGGCATATGTTAAATAGACCAGCCCCCTCACTTTTCCTAACTTCTCTCCAGAAACAATGAAAAAGAAAAGTACCGAATCATCTCTAACACATATAATATATTCCAATTTTATTCTTGTCTAACATGTTAAAACATGGGTCATAAAATTTCGGCCACAACTAGTGCATTCATTTGTGAGGCGCATGCCAAACTGAACTCCCAACTCAAGGATCTTAAGTTATGACCACCTGCACTAAAATAAAGAACTTTAAAAGCAGATTCTAAAAATAAGATCCTACTGACTACAGCACACCTAAGGTGAGGCCTATCAAAAAGAAGAATTAAAAATTAATGTGCAACAACATAATAATTAGCTGAATAAGCTAGAAGGGTTACGATGCACACCGTGCTACTCATTCCAACATGTGCCTCATAAATGCGAAGTGATTTTGGTCTACTCGGCTGAGAATGTTGAAATACATACTTTTCCTGAAAAGAAGTGCATGCGAGTATTATTAACCCATTGAAGAGTTGAACAACAATAGGAAATGTGAACATGTAAATGAAGCAGATTAACCTATTTACTGTCTTAACTATTTAATAAAATTAATGAAGTGATGTTGGAGAGGGAATGATTCCCAACTGAAACCTATGTGGTAATGTTTTAAATACAACAGATATATTATTGAAATAAAACAGTACTTGAGGTACAAAAGTGAAATGTTTTAAATACGTTGTAAGCAATTGAAATCAACCACAAACCTGATGTGGTAAAGTCTAGCAATGTGTAGTTTATTTGATTTAGAGAAATGCTAAGGAGACTCTTTTAAAAATGGAACTCTCTATAAAGTATATGTTACATCGTGTTTTTGATTCAATCTTTTATAATGTACATTCGAAAATTGATTTTTTGCCATGATTCCCAACTGATAAATCAATGAACCCGTATAAGAATCCTAAGAATCATTAATGACTTGGGAATCATTCCCTCTCCAATATCACAAACATTTGCTCAATTTTGATTCAATCCTATGGTTTAATTTCTACCTTACTGCAGCCTTTCTTCTACCCAGAGCCCCGGCATCCCTACCAGTACCAAGCATAACTGATTTTTTTTCGAAAAAAACATACCTCTTCTGGTGGATCATAGTATATGCCATTGTATGGGATTTCACCTGGAGCCTGTATGGAAAACTTGATCCAAGCAGGAATCGAGTCTTTGATGCCTGAAGGAGTATCCATACGGACCTGCGATTTCACATAACATACTGAATTAACTACACAAATTTATCTTATGGCAATAACATGAGATGGACAAAACTTGCAATTGTAGTATGCCTTGAAACTATTGTTCATTCTCCACATAAATTTCTAGAAGAGAACAAATTAAAAAAGTGTATAACCAAGCTCTTTTTTGAAATTATCACCACAGACAAGTCAACAGACAAATTAGTTAAGGATTACTTAGATGAAAATAAGTCCTCTTTTTATTCGCTGGATTATGAAGCATTACAATAATAGAGAAAGAGCAGCAAAACCAGACATACAATTATCCACAGCAAATATTACCTTCACTCGAGAACCATGGGGAATTGCAGGTGAGCCATCTGCATTGTTTGGCAAAAAGATCTCCCAGACTCCAAAGTCATTCTGTTCACATATGGTACATGAGTAATGTTGTACAAAAAATATTAATCATGTGGCTTGATGTAATTCATTTGTCCACTATCTTGGAAATCCCACTGCTACAGTTCCAAAAACATACCTGAGTCATCACATCTGCATTCGTGTTCCAATTGTTGAAATCTCCAATCAGTGATGCTGACTGAAAAGGACAAAAAGAAACGGCAACCATGAGATTAAACCTTATTAAGGTACCTAAACTGGTCAAATAAAACCTTCCATCAAATGACAAGATACTCCTCACAACAAAATAAGGGGAAAGGATCTTAGTAAGCACATCGTGTCTATGATTGTTGGTCTCAATAAGTCACCCTTATACAGAGAGTAACTAACTGCAAAAAGTAAAATCCTTAAAACACCAGACAAGGAAAACAAACCTTTGCTCCAGGTGCCCACTCCCTATAAGTGATACCTTCGGAACTGAAAAACCAGTGGAGATAATAATCAGCATTAAAGATTTGACAAATTATAATTTAGTTTTAAACCAAAAACTATGGAAATTACTATGGGAAATTGAAAAAGGAACCGTAAAATAAAAAATAACAAAAGATATTACCCACAGAATAAATACAAAGATGTAAACAAGGACAATAATTAGCTAAGAAGGTGATAAAGGGCACTGCCACAATAAGGTGGATGAGAGCATGAAATCGCTAATCGTAACACAATATTTAATATAACGCCAGTATGCAGTTCAAAACAGTCAAAGGCAAAACTTTTCTCTCGTCTGCTCTATGATCTATCTGACCTTATACATCGACGCCCTATTAGCATATTTACCTATTATTTCTATTCCATATCAAAATAAAAAACAACTAAAAATGTGGTACGTATTCAATGTTGTAAACTACTCAAAAAACATGGAAAATACGTGGACTCCAGAAGATTAAGCCAAAAGTAATACCTGCGTGTGAAGCCAAACTTCTCATAGCCACGAGAAAACACCTCTAAACCACCTTCGTACTTGTCAATCTCCTCACGCAGCCTTTTGTATTGTCCATAACTGACCATAGTAAAACAAAATTACTTAAAGCCTTATGAACCTAATTTGGACATAAAGCAAAGCATGAAGGATTTGTAACCGGAAATAAGATAAAGAAAGAAACATAATTCAGTGCACTAAAGGAGCAAAAATAATCTTGCACTTGTTACACTAACCAGCTAGCTGCCATGTACCCTTTTGCTTGAAAGGGGTAGCGACATTGCTGTTAATCAATTTATTTACTCTTTTTTCAATTTTAGGCCATCATCCATTCACGTTGTATATGTATTATAATCATAAACTAAAATATGAAGGGGCATCCTACCGGTAATCAAGGTGATTGCGGTGACCCACCAAAAGTGAATCTATTTCATATATCTTTTGCCCATTGCCAGGCGGTGGAATTGTCTTTCCTGTAGCGTTGTTTGCAGCAGTACTTGCTTTCACTTCCAAGGGACGAGGTGTGTCCTCAACCTTGGCTTCAGCCTCATCAACATTGTCCACAACTATTGAAGGGGCATCCTCAAGCTTCTCTTCATCTTCCTTTGCTACATTATCTACATCCTGAATCACCTAAACAAAAATTATACATACACAGTTCAACAATATGTTATGTGGGATCCTCAAGATGTCACATGGAAATTGACTATGCTACGGCATTCTGCATAATATTTTTATTGATACCACAGAACATAACTGGTATGCATATAGATGGGTATCATAAACCTGAGGATCCTCAGGAACTGTACTCGCAGCTCCCGACTGCTCCTTCTTCAAAGACGAAGAGCCATCACTCTGGCTGTCAGGAACAAGCATTTTCTTCGATGCAGCAACCGCTAAAGATGGCAAATTAGAATCATACGAAGGCTTTCCAACAAAGATCTTCCCTGCAAACGCGCATCAATTTAGCTTAACACACACACACACACCACAAACATCGAATAAAATGTATGAAATAATAATAAAAGAAATCATTTTTGAGCTAATGAATTCATCTCTTAAGCACAAAATCGACTAAAACAATGCCTTTTTTCTAAAATTTTAATTCTTTTCAACAAGAATTAAATTCAAAATTGCTATCGGACACAAAAAAAGCATAGGCATTACGTCCATATAATCCGTAATCGAAATCCATATGCTTTTTTGTCCTCTTCAAAAAAGCATAAGTCTCCATTACTGTTCCAAGCTTCCAAAAAAGCTCACAGCATATCCAAGTAAGCTCCATCTCTAAGAGGGTGACCACTAACACTCAATCAATCTACGCATAACTTCAAAAACTAAAATTAAAAAACAATAATAATACCAATTATATAACAAAATAATAATAATTAATTACTGAAAAATAAACAGAAAATCGAAGCAGCCGATTGAAACAGAGAAATCGAACTCGAATATCAATTTTTTCGAAACGAAAAAAGAAACGGAGAGAGAGGGAATACGAGAGGAGGAGGTGTTGGAGAGGAAGAGAGAGAGGCCGGAGGTCCTCCGATCGCCATTGAAGCTGGAATGCGAGGTGTAGGCGGAAGGTAGGAGAGGGAAGCGAATCCCCGATAGAGTCGAGACCATTTCTTCTTCCTCCTTTCGTTATCAGATCGACCGAAGCGCGCGAGAAGGATCGATCGATCTCGAAGCAGCAGCAGCAGCAGCCGTTTCGTTTTGCGGAGTTTCGAAACTCGCCTCCCGGGAGAAACGTTGAGTGAGTGAGTGATGCAACAGAGAAATCGGGGGGAGAGAGAGAGGGAGGAGTGAGAGAGTAACCAAGTATTTTGTTGAATACCGCTGGATGCCACGTGTACAGTTGAGAGTTGCATGGGGATGTGTTGGTGGGACCCAGTCTGCTTCTCCTCTAAATTTTCGATCGTCCATGGAATTTCGACTTTTATTTATTTATTTAGTGTGTGTGTATATATTTGGTAATTTAAAAATTAAACAATAAAATAATGGGGGGTATGTTGGAGGGGGGATTTGGATCATCTCCTGAGCCAATGGAGAGGATTCTCTTGGGAGAAGGGATATTTTTGAGATTTTGTTTGCCCGTTTGTTGCCATTTCTTGTTATTTTCACATAGGTTACATTCTTATTGGAATCAAATGAATTTTTGTATTTCCTTCTGGAATTTTGATTGAATATTTTATAAAAGTGATTAGTTGATAGTTTCGTCACGATAGTTCACCCTTTCAGGAATCGGAAAGATACACAAAGACATTTTAGTCTCACTGACTACTATTGTGTGATTAATCAAGAATCGAACTCAGAACATGCCGAGTGAAATAGGGACTTGAAATTCGTCTTCAATTACTAGGTCACCCCGTGATAAGTGAGGTATTATATTCAATTTTCGCCAAAGACGAATTTAAATCACCTTATAATTAGGGAAGTGTTATTGACATTCCAAAAATCTCATTCTATACTCCTCACAAGTGTATTTTTCTTTCCAAGTATAGAAAATTTGAAATATATAATGAGATTTTTAGAGTGGCAATAACAATTCTGTGAAATTATAATTTAACTAGTTTTGATTGAATTTTTTTTATAAAAGTGATTAGTCCAGTCATTTATAGCCTATCTGTGACTTTGTGTGTGTATCTCTCTCTCCTATCATTCTCTCTCTAACAAAAGTCACTCTCATGAGTCATGACCTTTGTTTTCAGTTAACCTTAAAAAATGGACCGCAAGCGAATGATCCTCACAAAATGGAATAAACCTTCTTCATCCGTCGATCGTCAGATAATTGAAGCGCCAAATTGACAATGAGTCATTCAATTGTAAATTCACGTATGATATGCGTTGCCATTGTCTTTTAAGCAACATAGTTTCTAGTTTACAAACTTGCGCACAGATAGTAAAAGCTATAAACCTATGCTTATCAATTGTAACACAGTTTCTAGTTGGTCAACGCATCTGTATCCCGGACTATTTTCACAGAGGGGAGCACAACTGCAGCCACTGGTCTTTCCGCCATACCACCGCCTTCATCGATGATCAGTCTGAGGCCTTCAATGTTAAGTTTCCCGTGATGACCGCTTACGACAACAGTTGGTTTCTCTGTCAGTTCCTATCAGGACCAAAACACCGATATCTATTGATTTCAGTTGCATTTTATTGTATGAGGTTGTATATCATATCTCAGTTAACCCACAAAAGATAAAATCTTTATCAAGAACTAACGAACGTAGGAAATACAAAAATCATCAGACAATAAACAGCGAACGTTTCAGTAAAAAGGATTGCTGATATTAAGAGGTAGAAAGCCACTACCTTTGGTATATCCCATACATTCTTCCTCCCACTCAGAGCCTGTATCTTAGGCACCCGGGTGTCTCTGGCTCGCAAAAACACCAACTGCTGTTTGACATCTTTATCTTTCTCTAAACCAGCATGGACAGCAATCAATCTACAGTGTTTGATTCCATCTGCAGTCTCTATGCAGACATCATCCTGGAAAAAATGCACATCATCAAGACCGACTAAGTTCAGCATTTGGTCCTACAGTTTTCAACTACTGCATTCTGCTCCATGACACACAAAAATAATCGGAAAGTGAACCAATTGAAATTTTAAGGTTTTTTCTCACATTTTAGTATCTTACACAACGACTCTAGTGTTCATCGAAAAAAAAGATAGCAAATAGAACAGGCCTCACCTCTTCATGGACCCAAACCATACCAGCAAGAAACTTCTTGTGTTCATCAGGAACTGCCTTAACCAAATCTGCCCATAACAATCATTCTTTCAACACACAAAACTACATAACAAAGCCACGGCATTGAATTTACAAATAAGGCACACAAACCAGTCCGATAGACAGCTGGATTGTAAATATATGACACTAAGTCACCAAATCACCAAGTACTAACAAGTTCTTTATTGACATGACCATATTCTAAACTATTCTAATCTACGGGAAGGAGGATTCACATTTGGATGCAAGGGGGGGGAACATTGCCCTAGCAAACTGCCCTAATCCACGTTTGTGAATACTAATAAGTCAATAACACAATGGTACTTCCACAACTTAACAAAGTTTAGCATTTGTCAATTGCTAGTGAACGGAACTGGAATGCATATAATTTTTCGGCCTCTTTTGGATTGCTTGTGGAAGGGTGCATTCCGACAACCAAAAGTTTTTCTGACTACGTTTTGCGAGAAAAAAATTCGAAGCGATTCTTAGATGGAAGAGTTTTCTGGAGAGGCAGCTGCTAGGCGCTGAAGCAATTTCAAGTGCTTACTGCTTTTCCATAAGTATTTTTTTTTTTAATAAAAGCTTTGATATGTTATCATAAAATCACTTCCATCAGAAGCTCTTTTGAGCAGAGGTCTTTCCTACATAAACAATCCCAACCGACAAAACAACTTAACAATTAACAGAAACATCAATTGGCATCAAATGAATCAAATCAACAAACAGAGAATCCAATCAAACAAACCAAAACAAAAGAAACCCAAAACACCAAACAAAAAACCCATGAGTCTCACACACAAACCAGAAAAACTCGAAACACATACCAGCAGAACCATGTGGGACCCCATAGGATTCAAATGTGGGCCCAGCATCATAAATTGACCCTTTGTACTCTGTCCCTTTAGCCGCATTAAACTTAGCCTTGATCTTGCCACCCCATCTCCTCCCCTGCAAGTGCATCCTCTCGTACCCATCTCCCTTAAACCACCCTTCTCTATCCTCGCTATCCGCATACTCCTTCCACCCCTCGGAAAACTCCGACCCGTCAGGAGGCGGAGGCAGGACGCCCACGAAGGCGGCGAAGGCCAGGTCGTGGTTGCCGGTGAGGAAGACGTGCTTCTGATTCGGGTACCTGGAGGGCAGGGAGACGAGAAAGTCGATGACTTTTTTGGTGTCCGGGCCGCGGTCGCAGTAATCGCCGAGGAAAATGATGAGGGCGGTGGAGAAATCTGATGGGTCGATGGCGGATTGGAGATTGGACCAGAGGTTTTGGAGCTTAGTGTGGAAGCCATGGGTGTCGCCGATGCAGCAGACTATTCTGGGTTTTGCTTTTGGGTCTGACATTGAATTTGTGTACAGATTTGTGTGGTAAGTTTGAGTTTTTGAGGCTGATGGTGGTTGCGTTGGGAGATCTGGGGAGGTTGAAATTTGAGAAATGGGGATTATATAGGTAGTGGTGTTTAGTGGCTGTCATTTTACTGGCGGTTTTGAACTTTTTGGTGCGACTATTAGACCAACTCCACCCTTGGATTGCTCGGGGGACAGGCGAGAGAAAAGGGCCCGAGGCCCTGTGGATTTGCTCCAGCGTGAAGGAACCCGAGCGGAGGTGGAGGCCCAAGTTCTGGGCCTGTGAAGAGTTGACAGCCTGCGAGCCCGAGCTTCGGGCTTTTTTTTTTAATTTTTTTTTTCTGTCAGGCGTGAGCATCCCACTAGAGCGTGGGAGCGTGTCGCCCGACAACTTTTCAGAAAAACAGCCCACTTTTCAGACATCAATGTTACCGTTGAGAAGCCACGTGGCTTCTCACGGTCCGTTAGATCTCACGACTATTTAATTTGGACCGTTCGATCTCAACGGTAAAAAAAATAAAAAAAATCTTATTTAATATCAACCGTTCGATTTGAGATCAACGGTCGATATTAATATGCTTTATAAATAAATAAAAAAAAAAAAAATGATTTTAAAATTAAGAAAAGTTACAATTGTGACATGTGGCACAATCTGGAGTGTTGGAATTCAATTTTTTTTTAAATCCAACGGCAGAGATTAATTATTTGAATAAAAAAATTAAAAAAACTGTAAAAAAATCCAAAAAAAAAAAATCTGAAAATTAAAAAAAAAAAGTTTCTACTTTTCTATAAATATCTTTCTCATTATCATCTAACTTACACCACAATTTCATATGTTCTCAACTACTTTCAATCACATTTCTATCTTTCTCTCAAAGTTTCAATCCATTTTTTTTCAACAAAATGATTACTGATGCAGGTACGAATTGGACGTCTTTTGAAGATGTTGCATTGTGTACTAGCTGGGTTGAAGTTACTCATAGTTTGGGTACGGGTAATGAGATGCAGTTGCAAGAAATGTGGAGTCTTATTCATACCAATTATCTTGAGAAAATGGGTGCGAGTAGAATCAAAGAATCGATGTCTAGTCGTTGGAAATTACGGTGTGATGCAGTGTTTAAAATATATTCAATACGGTCGATATTTTTATAATAGATATCGATATCGATATTTAATATATCTATTGGTATTTTTAGAGATTTGTTTATCGATATTTTTACTGATACTGATATTTTAAACACAGGTTAGACGTGAATTGATAATCCTAATTTGACTTGTCACCCTGGAAGATTTATTTGTTCATGACTGCATTATTCACAAATCAAGTTGTAAAGTCAATAAATATGATACAAGTAACGTCATTTGTTATTGGCACAAGTTGTCGGGGGTTGTCTACTTTGACAGTTATACAACAAGTAAGCCATAAAATAATATAATCGGAAGAGTAAAAAAGATACAAGTGAAGTCTAGTTACTTGCTACAAAGAGAGCTTATCTATAACGTTTCACGTGACATAGTTGTAGGGTCGTATACTTTGAGGGTGCGTTTGTTGCCCCGGACTATCTCGGACTGAACTAGCTTTAGGGACTAAGCTGGATTGGCTTGGCTTGGACTAAGCAGGATAAGAATAGTGAAGTGTTTGGTACAGTATTGGACTAAACTATAGACTAAAATATTTTAGGACTCAAATCATTTTTTTTTTCATTTTTAATCCACACTTACTTAACAAAAGAAAAACTAAAAACTCAGTTTCAAAAAAAAAAAAACTAAAAACTAAAAACTAATAAAAAAATAAATAATAAAAGATCAAATCCAGTAGAACACCACCGTTTTATCCTCTCTCTCCTCCAAAATTGACGAAACCGGAATTTGACAATTTGTTCCATCGTCTTCAATCTTCATCTGGGCAGTGCTCTTTCAGCCCTCCCATGCGCCGACCCACTCACCCATCAGAAATAGGACACAATTGTCAAGCTACCAAGGCCGAGCTTCAACAAGAGCTTTGAAAAATTTTATCAGAATTTCTTGACTGCATCCAATGGGCACAACATCAGCATGGAAAAAAAAGGGACAGCCAGATGGTTCTTCTTCAATTCAAGAGAAATAATTATCATTTTTTAAGGCAAATTGACCAAGTTCATGAGCAGCTCTAATTACCAAGTTCATCCCCCAATTCCCATATTGATCCGAGAGAGAAAGGAGACTTGTTCTGGAAGCTCACCGGAGGATCAATAGGTTTGACGAAGAACAACGGTTCGCTCCCACCAATTCACGCGAAGGAGACGGCGAGGGAAGCGTATTGAGGTTCTTAGCAATCCCATGCTTTTGGGTCGGACTAATTAGGACGACTTAACGAGGCTGGTAGTCCATGCGAGTCCGGGCTAGTCCCATTTAACTTAGTCCATAACAATGCCAAACGTGGGTTATTAATCTTAGCTAGTCCAATCCTAGCTAAGGAGGTCAAACAAACGAGCCCCGATAGTTATACAAGTAAGTCATAGAAAGAGTCGAAAAGATACACAAGTCTAATTGCTTGCTACGAAGAAAACTATATATGTAACAGTAACTTCACATTGACATGTTATACAAGTAAGCCATTAAATAATATCATCTTTGTTCAAATACATTAGTCATGAGTAGTGAATTGATAGTACTCTTTGACGTGATTGATGTATATCAAATAGCCGAGTGGATGGAGGAAGACAAAAGGATGCAACATCAATTTACAAATTTGGTGTCCAAGCTCCGCTTTGGGCGTCCTCTCTGTAAAGAACGCGATGTCCCAGTTCAAACTTGCTGCTTTGCTATAATACATAATGAATTTTAGTCATTTGAGTTCGTTTAAACTTCAAAAACCAAATTTTAATGTTTGTAATAAAAATCCAACTTTTCAAATTCCATCCAATTTATATCATTTTAATTCCCTAAGACCAGTGAGCTTCCTAAGGATGGATTTAAGTCTATTTTAGCATTTTGGCTTCTATCACAATCATCATTCAAGAATTATTCAAATAAACGTAATAATATAGCAAACGGACCTCAGTTTTCTGACAATTATAACACGTGAATTAGTTATACGACGTTATTTAATATCAGACACTTAGCTTCAGCTATGTTTTTAGTACAAAAGCAACACTCTTACAAAATAATACAATAATACACAAGATAAGTAGGGGAAAAAGGGAAATCAGTTTTGGTTTGTTTTCCTCCATTACTTACACAATGCTAATCTTAACTCTCCAAGACTCTCTTGAGTCGATTTGCAGTAGTATGTAAAGTTGGTTCTTTCTTTATCTCCTTTGGAAGTTGAGGAACTTGATGCCATAGGCAAACACAAAGCAGAAAAGGAGAACCCAGCCGACGTGTGCGGCGGCGACTGCGGGAAGGAAATCATAATCAAAACCGAAGGCATCTTTGAGGAACATCTTCAATGGCACGGTGCCATATCCAGGGAGGACAATGTCAGCATTCTTGTCACCCATTTGGGACATCACAAGGCCATAAAGTGTCCAGGCCACAGGGGAAGCCCAGTAGTACCACCTCCACCAGATTGGTATTTGCTGCAACACAGATAGACATTCAAAGTTAATGTGGATTTTTGAAACTATGGACTTTCATATAGTGTGGTTAAACGGAAGCAATGAGCATCGATCGCGTATTTAGGGTTATTTTGGGATTGATTTCGCAAAAAGCAATTTTACTTATAAAAGATTTTGTCATAAATATGGCAGACGTTTCTCCATAAACCGCTTCTATGGTAGGCGTTTCAGCCATCCCAGAAGCAATCCCGAATAGGCCCTTAATTTTGATATCACGTACCGGTCTTGGAATGAGGAAGCCGGAAAACAAGTTCCAGAAAATGAGGAAGAAGGACATGACAATGGCAGCAATCTGATGGCCAGGAGTCAGTGCAACGACCATCATGCCGTACATGGTGAAGTAGATGAAGCACATTAAGATATAGTAGTAAAACCACAAGAATTTGCCGATTTTCCACTCGAATCCAATCATGGAGTAGAGGAGAAGTGTATATATGAATGTTTGGATTGCAACATAGATTGTCTCTACAGCCACCTGCAAAAAAAAGAAGATAACTTGTCAGTCAAGTAATATGATGGTGCAACAAGGTCTCTAAGAAATTTGTCAATTTTATTTATTACTTGAGAAAATGCATAAGGCAGTTCAGAATACATCCCGGCAGCTCTTTCGCGGTAGAAAACTGTTCTTTCAATGGCAACAACAGATTGGACCGCAGAAGCATTCGTGGCTCCAAGGAAAAGCACAGCAGAAAACAAGGCTCCCAAAAGGTTCATCAGATCTTGTTGTTGGGTTCTGTTACAAGAAAACTTTCATTTATATTAAACAGAGATGCTAATAACATGATTTCGTCAATTATGCAGTTAACAAACCAGATCTTACATCTGCTGTCCCTTCTGCCAGAAGATAATACCGAATAAGACACCGATGACAATGGTTATGAAGAATCGGATGGCATTGTACTGAGAGTTTCTCCAATAAGACCAATACATTTTCCAGAAACAAGCTTTGCACTGAATAGAGAAAGGTTGGGAGTATTTGGTTGGAAAGTAAAGATCTTTGGACCCGGGAGCCGGTGTGCTAAGCTCTTTTATAAGCTCCTGGTTCCTTCTAAAAGAACATCAAGAGGAAGAGTGAGAATCTTAAAACTAGAAATCATAGATTACCCGATCGAGAAAGATATTACGACACTTACTTGTAAAGCAAGGAGTTTGTGTAAATGTCTGCAAAGTCCACATCAAGTTGAGTCTCAACGGCAGGAGCAGTGACCTCCAGCATCCATGTAGCAGGATTACAACCATCCTTGATCTTGGTCACTCCATGGATGGCCTGTAGAAGGTTAAATATACGAGTCGAGACTGCATTAAAATCACAGGAAATGACTTCCACACATGCATATTCTTCTTCTGCACACCTCGTTTATTTCTGTCACTTGATTCTCCTTTGATTTTCTCAATGTAAAGACTACAAATAAACAGGGGTGTGGAAGAGAGAAAATGCACGTGCGGAAACCACTTCTCTAAAATCACTAGTGAAGGACGTACATCAGGAAATAAAAACTGAAAGGAAAACTCACTTCAAAATGCTCTACAAGCTTGTGAGAATGGCGGCCGAGGGGTCCACCATAAATGACTTGCCCTCCACGTTTCATCAGAAGTAACTCGTCGAAAGCTTCAAAAATATCTATGCTTGGCTGGTGAATTGTGCAGACAACAGTTCTGCCTGTGTCCACCGTGTTTCTCACAGTACGCATGACGATAGCAGCAGCCCTGGCATCGAGACCAGATGTCGGTTCATCCATAAAAATGATAGAGGGATTAACAACCAGCTCCACAGCTATGGTTAGTCTCTTCCTTTGTTCTGTTGAAAGACCATCTATTCCCGGGAGGCCAACAAGAGAATCCCTTAGTGGATTAAGCTCAACCAAAGCCATGACTTCTTCAACAAACATCTGTATCACCATTAGGAAGAAACTTTTGGTTCTCGAGAAGATTGAAAATAGGATTTCAAGAAGAAAGGAAAGATTCCAGTGCAACATACCTTTCGTGTTTGTGTATTTACATCAGAAGCAAGACGGAGCCAGGCTGAATACAGGAGAGATTCATAGACAGTAACATGTGGGGAATGGATGTCATTCTGTTCACAATAACCGCTGACACGAGCAAATGTTTCTTGCTTCTTTGGATAACCAGATATGTTAATGGTCCCTTCGATATATCCACCAGTCTTTCTACCTGCCAAGACGTCCATAAGAGTTGTCTTTCCAGCACCACTAACACCTACAAGGGCTGTCAATATTCCGGGTCTAAAAGCACCACATACATCTTGTAGCAGTTGAAGGCGATCTTCTTCAACTCCATGAGTCTTCATTTCCTGGAATCAGTAATCGATAGAAGTATATTTGTTGATCAAAATGAGTATGTAAAACATTTGGAATAAAATGTCTAAAATGAATAACTTACAGAGGGCATATCCACGAAGTAGTTCACATGGTTAAACGCAAGCGAAAGGGGTTGGAAGGGCAAAGCCATTCCTTTCTTTGGTGCATGATCCGAATCACCAATCATTTCTGAAGAACTTTTCACTGTCATTTCTTCACTTAACGACTTCTTTCTCTTTCCTTCACTGTCTTCATCAGACACGACAGCTTTTGCATCCCCGAGAGCTGATGTTGGTTTCCCAAAAAAAGAAAAGGAGGGTGTGTCAGCTCCGGAATTTCATTCCGTTAAGAAAAGAGAGTATAGCTTCAAAATGAGATGAACTTACGGTTCAGATAAGTCAATGCTGCAATGAACAAGATGTTGAAGACGAGAGAAAAACCAAATAGTGCTCCAATACATATCCAAAACCAGTATTCATCTGTGAAGAATCCTCTAGACTTGAGGAGGACTTCCCCGACTGTAGTTGCGTTAATTCTTGGATCTGTATTTGGCTGCAAAAGAAGATAAGAATTGATTAGATGAAGGTGTTTTTATCGAAAAATCATGAACTGAAGACTATCAAACCACAGAGAGATCTAACTGCGCTCCATCTTTTGTCAAGGAATTCATTCATGACGATCGCATTCTGTCCATACATCATAGGGAAAATGTAGTAGCCCCATAGCACCCAAGGCTCAAGGTCGTCTGCAAAGAAAAATAGCTTAGAAACTGAACAATCATAAAGAATTGAAAATTTTCAAGAAATTTGGAACAAATTTAAGCATGCTAACATCTTGCTTTAACTACATTAACACGGTAAAGTTAGATATAAGATCGATTACTTACTTTTGGAAACAATAAATCCTCCCAGAACGAATACCATTAGCAAGGTAAAAACACCAAGCGTGGTAGCAACAACTTGTGTTCTTCCAAGTGCAGCAATGAACCGAAAGAGGGATAGAGCCATCTGATGTATGCCAAAGAATGCCAAGAACTGTTTGAAAAATCTGGAGCAGTGAAGAAAAAATCATGTGAGTTGTTAATCAGGAAGGATATAAATTTATAAGATGCAAACTGAAAACTGTGAACATTACCATTTACCTGCTAGCAGCTGGAGCAAATCCAATGCTGTAATAGGTAAGAATGATCCAAATCGCAGATTCCATGAACGAAAGCGGGATCCTGAGGACCCAAATTGGTAATCCGAAAGCCCACGCAGGATAAAACAAGAAATCCCTCTGCTTATAGAAAACAGGAAGTCTGAAAACAGTCATTGCCAGTTCTGCCATACCATTAAACATCACATTGATCAGACTGAAGAACAGTGCTCCGAAAAATTTCCCTCCATCTTGTACTGTCCCCACAGGCATTTCTGTTCTAAGGAACACAGTCAAGGCGATCAATGACATGATCGTTATCTGCGTGGTCTTAAATATGTACACGAACGAATTGCGCTTCATTAGCAGCCACTCCCTCGAAAAACATGCCTTGAACAATTCCCAGTTTGAAATGCCATACTTCCTTGTGACCAATGCAGCTGGATGAGCTCTGGACTTCTCGTAAGGAACCCCGAGATCAGCTGCAAGCTGTTGGCCAATACGAAAAGAGTTGAAGGCCTCCACGAACTCAGGAACCGAAATATACCTGTAAGGTTGGCTTTTTTCGAACCAATACTGCTCTTGGTCCTTCCTGGATGTCACTTCTTGCAAAAAATCAACAACTCCTTTCCTCTCTGGGCACTTGAATCCCATGCGTTCGAAGAACTCAAGGACACTCTCACGCGGACCTTGGTACACGATCTGCCCTTCCGAAAGCAGGATTAGGTCATCAAAGAGCTCAAATGTCTCCGGCGCAGGCTGCAGAAGAGAGATGACCATGGTAACATCCATTATGTGAACCAATTGCCTCATGTATCTGCATATCTGAAAAGTTGTGGAACTGTCTAACCCTGTTGATATTTCATCCATCAGAAGAACCTTTGCTGGTCCTACCAACATCTCCCCTATACATTGTTCAATCAATTAGTCCCTAAACCATAATTATAAGAAGATTTGATGAACAAAATTAATAACATGGTGCGAAAAAATGTACCGGTGGTCAAGCGCTTTTTCTGGCCACCGGAAATACCCCTCCTCATATCATCACCAACCAAGATATCAGCACAGGTATCCAATCCAAGTATCTGTAAAAACTTATTTACTAATTAGTCAGATTTTCCAAAAATCATAATCCAGTAGAGATTTAAGGGACAGAAATAAACAGGGGTGTGCGAAAGTCGTTTGTCTTAAAAAATGAAGGCAATCACAAACCTTGAGAACATAATCTGTGACCAAACTAGTCTTCTGGCCTGAGACTGAGGTGGCTTTCATGAATGCATCAATCTCGGGGTCCGGCTTGATTCCGGCTTCTTTCTCTCTTCTTGAGAGTTCAGCCAGCATTTGGTATCGAGTTCCGACACCCAAACAACGTCCCGAGAAATCCAACGTCTCTCTCACTGTCATTTCTCCACAGTGTAGATCATGCTGGCTAATGTAAGCACATGTTCTTCTAGGAACAAACTCATGCAGTTCATGGCCACAATATGTGACTTTCCCAGAAACCTGCTCACCATTTTCCAAGTAATATCATTAACAAAGCTTAATTATGCACACTAATTAAAAAATTTGGAGAGAAAAATATCTCACTCTTAGATCATCGTCAAGCTTTCCTGCAAGTGCTAGTAACAAGGTTGTTTTGCCTGCACCTGGAGGACCCAAAAGTAGGGTCATCCTGGGAAATTACCAAATCAGTTAACTGTTGATAGCATTCGCCTATGCACCTGAGGTCCCGAGTTCGGAGTTCGAACCCCATCCCCAACTCAAAACTATGCAGCTGATGTAATTTCATACCTGGAAGGTCTGACTATTCCACTGACATCTTTAAGTATCTGGATCTTTCTCTTTTTTGATGGAGCAAGCTTAATTAATCCCAGAACACTCTGCAGCTCAAAAAACTAATATCTTGAAAAAATAATAATTTAAAGAAATTTAAAAAGTTAAGCAAGAAAAATAAGTTTTTTCATAAAATCAGTTAAACCAAGAGAAATCAAACCTCAATGGTGTTCAAGGTAGCATTAAGTAGAGTAGGCAGTGCTCTGCTCCCAACATACACATCCCCATCCATAGACAAGTTCTCATATCGGACTTCAATCTTCGGAATTTCGATCCCCACACTAGAAAAATCACAAAAATTAACAAAACTCAAAACATAAAAACATTAAAAAAATCCTAAAAATACAAAAAAAAAAAAGAAGAAGAAGAAGCTCTGTTTCGTATTTTTTTTATACCAAAAGTTGCTTTACTTTAAAGTTAAGTAGTAAAAAATGTTGCTTTCATAAAAAGTGGAGATGAGTTTTTAATGAATAATTTCAATCCGTGTAAGATCCTCATTGATTATTTAAAACTGATATTATTTATCTTTCTACACACATTTTATCCCTTGAAAAATAAAGTGACCGCCACAACTACCACCACGACCACAAACGGCATCACCACCGCTACCGTCTCCCCTAGCACAATTGTTACCTCTACACTCCAACCACCACACCCCACAATTGGCACCACCACTATCATACCCCCATCATTGTTGCCACCATCACCACCACAACCGCCAACGCTGCTGCCACCGCTCTGCCACCACCACCCCTACTCCCATGTTCATTTTGCTGTTATATACAATTATATATTTTTATATTAAAATTTACCAAATGTTTAAAAAAAAAAAAACAAAAGCAATCCCAAACTGGCTCTTAATTTCCTAGTTTTAAAAAAAGCAAATATATGATTTTCAAGACAAAGTTTCGTAGATTAGAGCAGTTAACTAGGATAGTCTGTGACCACCCATACACTCGAATTTGAATCGTCTGTAAATTTCCTAGTTCATAATATCGCTTTCTACTAAAAAAAGAAAAGAAAGTGTTTCAAACCTATCAGTTCTGTCCCTAAGTCTTCTCAAGAAACTTTCGTTATCGTCTTCCACAACCTTCAATATACTCTCCATCAACTGCTTCCTGTCCTGCATTCCCAGCTTCGTCACGTCCACCTCATCAGTCACCACACTCCCATTGTCCAGCACCTTCCTCAGCATCCCTCTTTTCAACCTGTCATACGTCGGCAGCCGCTCGATAGCCGCCCACCGCAGTTCCTCCTCCTCATCCTCATCCTGCCTCCCGCTCCTGTTGAACACATCCGGCGGCGCCTGCCACACTTCCCCGAAACTTGTGGACGCCCAGCTCCTCTTGCTTCCCGACCCCAAGCTTCTTCGGCTGCTGGTCGACTGGGCCAGATCGTCGCTCACCAAAGCAGCCGCCATTTTTGATCTAATTCAACACAGCTTTTGCTTGTGTCCAACTTATTGATTATTTGCCACGTTGCTCATAAAATCGTGGTAAAAGGAAGCAACGACAACTGAGAGTTCGTTATATAACTGAACTGTGCCGGTGCTTTGGATATTATAACAAACTCAGGTGCTTAGCTTTGACCTAAATTAACTCAGGGTCTTATAGAAATGGTGGGGAGTGATGGGACTTAATCATCGTCGAGGAAACGGCGTGCCACGGTGGTCCACTGGCGGCAATAAAAGAGAGTGAGTGTGAGTGGTTTGGGAGATTTTTGGTGAGGTTTCAATTTCATATGTACCGGCAGGGCATGCAATGCAGGTTTGAATTTAAGAAGCTTCCCTTTTTTGGCGCTGATGTGTGCTGATGTTCAGTGTTTATATTTATTTCTTATCTTAAACAAAGCGATAGATAATTCGAATGCATAATCTTGACTATCATACTACAATATAATGCTTTTAATGAATTGAGTTACAAGTTATGCCATGACTTTGAGTGTTTTTAGTTGAATATATGTGGGTTGTTTTAACTTGAGTGCATTCCATAACAATTGATTGAGCAATTAGCAAGTTTCAACACCTAATCACTGAATTCATTCTTTAGGTTAACTGTGAACCATGTAATTAAAAAACCAAAAAGTTGTATCGCATTGTTTACTAATCATTTTTCTTTGCTACGTTGGAAAAAATTGAAACTTTGAACTTATCATAATCTTCTTAGCCGGGTACCACACCTGTTCTCTTAAAAATAAACTTTTCTTATAATTAAAGAACAAATTGATACTTATTCGCTATCTGCAAGTGGTCTTGTTCTTTTTCTTAGATTAAAAGATATCTGAAATAGTCATTATGTGCAAATGATTTTAAAATTAATACCAATACGAAATTGACTTTTAGAGCTCTAAAATTGATGAGGATTCCTCTCCGGATTCTCTTCGTGAGAATTATGGGAATCCTCAAATCGTATCCGTTCATCGTACTGTTGAGGGAAAACTTAGAGTACACAACTCTAACACAAGTGTTGGAGAGACAAAACAAGTAAACAAATTACTTGTATTACACACAAAATATTACAACACACAAACTCTCAAAAACACTCTTTAGAAGCTATGACACTTACTCTTTCTAGAGACACACTTTAGACCACTCACACTCCTTACTTAGCTCTCTCTTCTTGGCTACTTTCTTCTTTGATTACAAGCTTAGCTTACTTGGTTGATTGGTTGATTACATAGCAACACACACACTCCACCTATTTATAGGTGAGGTTAGCCGACATTGGACATTGCTAGATCATTACAGGTTTTATCTTAATATGCATGCACACCCACTTAACAACTTGCTAAAATTATCTAGCATTTTACCTTAATATGCATGCACCTTTTATAATGCACCACCGACTAATCAACTTGCTAGAATCTTCTAGTACAATCCTATGCAAGTTTGAACTAGAACAATCTAGTTTCTTTATACCGACTAATCTTAATGAGCTGGTGTTGATCTTTAACACGTACATCATGTGGTAAAAAATTATTTTAAATACTTCTATTTAAAATTAAATATGAATAGTACTTGATAAAAACTGACCATACGATATATGATGAAGGGACACGATTTAAAAATCTCAAAAATTCTCACAAAAAGAATCTGAAAAGGATCCTCATTCCTCTCAAATAGTTGTCATGCATGCCTTTCTCTATATTTTACGTCTGAGACAAAAAGTTCACTATAAATATGTTTCTAGGTCACTTTAAGAGATATTTCTCAACTCCTAGGAAAACGAGTGTTCCAAAGATTTAAATGCGAAAATTTGTAGGATATTGCTCATTTTTTAAGGGAAAATTAGTATCCGATTCTTAGTTATTCATGTCCATAGATTGAGACTTTATTAGTTTTCAGATTTTAATCGAAGTCTTTAGCGTTAGTGTAATAATGAATTTATAGGTCAGCTACATAGTTTTTTAAAATAATGAGGAGATAATCTCTTCATCTCGTCGAGTACTACAACTTTCATGTTTGGATCACTTGATTTGGATGAGTAACGAATAAGTTATGAACCTTGGAAAATCAACCACCAAACTAGCTAAAGGGTGGCCTGAAAACCACCCTCAACCCAGGCCTTTGGGCCGGGTTACCCAACCATTTTACCCAAGCCCTTGGGCCAAGCCTTTAGGGCCGAACCCAGGCCTTAAGCCCAGCCCAGGTTCCAAACCCACCAGAACCCAAGTCCCTTTTAAACCAAAACCTTGGGCCTTTGTGACCCAAGCCTAATCCCTTTTAAAACCCAAACCCATCATAACCCAAACCTAAGTCCAAACCCTTTGACCTGACCTGATCTGACCGTTAACCTTGACTTTGATCGGTCAACGGTCAACAATCAACATTGACTTTTCGGGTTGACTTTTTGGGTTTTTGTCTGGGACCCTTCTTAGGCTAATTTCGATGTCTTGAACCCGTTTCCAATGTCCGTTTTCCCAAAATAAGTCGTTTGAGTAGAGTTTGACTAAATGTACCCTTTATGTGCTTAGGTGCATATATTGTGGCATTTCTGTCTTCACTAGCAACGCGGCTTTTCGACGGTGAAGTATTATGAGTGGACCCTTTCTAAAATGCATGTTTTATTAGTAGAAATGCATATATGAAAAACATGATTTAATGATTACGTTTTATGAAATGCTTTCAGATAACATGCTTACTGAGGCTATTTGAATTATTACTATTTTTCCTATAACCCGTGTTCGTATAGATTATCTGATGGATGACGATATGATATTTAGAACATGTTTAGAACACCTGTTTATAGTATAGATGATGGATGACTTTATACTATGAAGTTGTTTTTCAAATATATGTATGTTCAATGGTTTTGTACTTACCTAGTGGTCTCTATTTCGCTACGGGAAAAAGGATAGATTCCGGTCCGTCTCGGGCGACGATTATGGTGTTGGCATAGGGCCTGAAGTATTTTTCCTCTGGTTATTAGCACAGGGACGAGAAGCAGGCACGAGACTTGTGGGTAATTTTCCTTTGGCTGTTTGCACAGAGACGGGGAGCCGACATGGGGCCTGGAGGGATATTAGACATTCACTAGTGATTACGATATATTCGAGATAGGTTTTGAGACATTGCACGGCATGCTAGGTTTCAGAAAACCTATTTTTACCATGTTATATGAGTTTTCATAAAACATGGGGGTTAGTGTGTTGATAACTGCTTTACTATATTTATATCAACTTGATCTACTCATGTTTGTTTTGTGCCCCCTTTAGGACTTAGAATCGAGGCAAACAATCCCGGTGTCAAGGCACTTCCGCATCGGCATCTTCAAGTCCTCTCGATGTATGACCCATTCTTTTATTCATTCAATTTTTTTTTGAAATTGTTTTAGTGTTCTAGATTAGATGTGTGCTCTGAATAAGTTCCTCAAGAGTAGTTGGTCACATTTGGAAGAACTGAGGAAGATGGGGTGCTTGGTACTGGATGAAGTTGTTACGACAACGGTTTTTATTTGATTCGGTTTGAAGATGGCATTTTTTGTGACACGGTACGAGAGTTTTCTACAGGCAACACTAGTTGACAAAGGAGTATTGTGAACTGGTATTCGGAGGATCGAATTTACGTTATGTGAAATTATGCATCCTTAGGAAATTACTAGTTGCTTATTGAGACAACAAATGTGTGGTCGATATCTCGGGCGGCCGACTGTTGTATCGAATACTTATTTATTGGTTTTGTTAAGCAAGTGGGCAAGAAAACCCATCTACGGCAGTTATAGCTTCGCTATTGTTGGGGCTCGACCCAAAGACACATCTGTTCTCGAAGTACGTGATGTTTTGTATGCTTGGGCGAGACCCACTCTCATTTTCTAGTTTTGGTTTTCAGTATAAGTATTTTAACTTCCTTTAGTTTAGTTACTTGTTTTTGTTGTTACAAATGTTTTGGGGGAAGTATTTCCGTTTTCAGTTTTAAGTTCAACATGAGTTTTCGACCTATATTTTATTACTTATCTATTTTGGTGTTATCGTATTTTACGTACATATTTTTGACCTTACGTCAATATGCATCTTCGACTTTATATTTTTATAAAGTATGTTTTCTACTTTTACACTGATGGGGAAAGAAGGTATGAGCCTGGAGGCACGAAAGATGGAATCATTGCAACTCGATCGCGACGGGGTGGCATTTTCCCTTTTGTGCAACCACTCTGATTTGATTTCTTTGCTACATATATATTTTTCTTCTCCCTATTTTTGAGGTTTTCAGTGTAGTAAGTTATTTCAAATTTTGGGATGAAATTTTATTTAACGGGGGTAGATTGTAACAACCCGTCCCAATCTTATCGGAACAAATAGGATATTTTCGTGAAATTGCATCTTGGGCTAGATCTTTTCGTTTTAAAATTATTTTTGGGTCTTAATTGGTGTGCCAAGGGACTCACCCTTGATTTGGTTCCCTCGGCTTTCCCCTATTTTTCTGATTTCTAACACATACACACACGAACGCACGCACACACACACACATGCGCGCACACACACACACACATGCGCGCGCGCGCACACACACACAGTTCTCTTTCTCTCTCTCTTCCTATCACTTTCTCTCCATTTCTTTCTTCCCGTTCCACACCCCCGATGGCTATTTCTACTCTGCAACCCATCTTCCTCCTTATCCCTGAGCTTAACAACATCAACAACCCTCCAAAGTGACGCAAGGACCTCGTGAACCTGTGGCTAGAAGCCGTGTACCCCAACAGTGACGTTGTCACTGTTCATCATCTTCCCTGACTTATTTATTGATTTCCCGACGAAGGTAAGCCTCGAAATTGGTCCCTATCATTGTAGATCATGTCTAGGTTCACGATTAGTAAGTTTTTTAGGTGGTTTTAGTGGTGTAGGAACTCGAAAAAACTCAAGGAAAGTCACTGTGCAAATCTGGAAATTTCCAGGTCGTGATCGTTTGGCCATCTTTCTGGCTATTTTTCGGCCAAATCCGGCCACCACTCGGTCCCCACTTAGTATGAAATGGGTGTTTGAAGTGGTGCCCAGAAACCCGGCTTATTCATTGGCCTGAAAACGGGTCAACCCGACCCAAGTCCTTTGAAACCAGTCCAAAACCCATAGGCCTCCAGCCCAACCCGTGACCCTTTTAAGCCCAAACCCAATTAATTACCCCAGGCCCTTTTATCAACCCAATTCCCTAACCCATTAACCCTTTATCCTAAGCCTAACCCACATAGACCTAATCCTAACCCAAGTCCAAAACCTTTAACCCGAACCCTTTCTAAACTAATTTCGACGTTTTGAAACCGTTTCCGACGTCCATTTTCCTGAATTTAATTGTTATAATATAGTTGTATTAATTGGATCCTTTATGTGCTTAGGGGTAATTATTGTGGCGTTTCCGTCTTCGCTAGTTTGCGTGGCTCTTCAACGGCGAAGTATCTGTGAATGAACCCCTTCTAAAATGCATGTTTTAATAGTAGAAATGCATACATGAAAATCATGATTTAATGATTACGTTTTATGAGATAACATGCTTACTGAGGCTAGTTTGAATTATTACTATTTTTCCTATAACTCGTGTTCTTATAGAATATCTGATGGATGACAATATAATATTTAGAACACATTTAGAACACCTCTTTATAGTATAGATGATGGATGACTTTATGCTATGAAGTTGCTTTTCAATATATATATATATGTTCAATGGTTTTGTACTTACCTAGTGGTTCCAATTTTGCTACGGGATTGATTCCAGTCCGTCCCGAACGACGGTTATGGTGTTAGCATAAGGCCTGAAGTGTTTTTCCTTTGGCTATTAGCACATGGACGGCGAGTCGGCACGGGGCCTGGGGGTAATTTTCCTCTGGCTTTTTGCACATAGACTGGGAGCCGGCATTGGGCCTGAAGAGATATTAGACATTCACTAGTGATTATGATATATACGAGATATGTTTTGAGACATTGCACGGCATGTTAGGTTTCAGAAAACCTATTTTTATCATGATATATGAGTCTTCATAAAACTTGAGGGTTAGTATGTTGATAATTGTTTTATTATATATATATATATATCAATTTGGTCCACTCATGTTTGTTTTGTGCTCCCTTCAGGAATTAGAATCGAGGCATACAATCCCGACGTCAAGGCACTTCCGCATCGACATCTTCGAGTCCTTTCGGTGTAGGATCCATCATTTTATTCATTCAATTTCATATTATTTCTTTTAGTATTCTAGTTAGTTATATGCTCTGAACACATTCTTGAAATGCATATTCTTTATTCTTTTATATTTATAAGTCTTATATATCCCTTGTTTTCAGCATTTGCACTTAATAAATAGCTTTCGTCACATTCGGGTGTCAGCCAGCATGTACCTACCCTGATGTTCGGGGAATATCAAGGTCGGGGAGTGTCAGATTGGTATCAGAGCCAATCCCTGGCCAGAAGTGTGTCGACGAAGACGTCGGGCCCCTAAGGGGGTGGATTGTTATATCCCACATTGCACAGGGGAGTGGATCCTTATATGTACATGCCTTATATGTACATTCTTGTTTATCATTTCACAAGAATGTAAGGTTGTATAAGTCTAACAAGGTTTTACTGCTCGAAGGGCAAGTCGTAGGCAGTCTTTCAGAAACCATAGGCTACCTTAGCGCACTCAGTAACAGCTTTAGGGTTCCAGGGCAGTCGTTCACATGGCGTATTGCGTTATATGCCCCCTTCGTCTCTAAGGCTCGGTTCCCCGCAAATTAGGCCAAGAGATGCAAAATCCTTCAGTTAGGTAAGCCTTGAAAAAGACCATTGTGGCTACTGTTAGGAATCCCGGCACAAGCCATCATGCATCTAGTTATACTAGGGCAGCCCAGCTCAACCACGTCTGGATATTCGAATTGTAGAGTTTATCCTCCCGTTTTGGAGAGCAAACCCATGTGGGTGTCGAGGAATTAGTTTACCCTCTTGCACTGGAGATCATGATTGGTCCCTTGGGGGGTGCAATTCCTACGGTGAGTCCCTAAGAAGGGTGCGGTCTTCTTTTAAAGTGCAGGAGTGATTAGGTGTTGTAGACATGTAGTCGAGCCAAGTTGTAAATTACTTATGAATTCCTCATTGAAAAATGAGTGAAATGAACGAAAACATAGCTGCAAAGTATAAACTGCATAACAACAAGATAATCCTCAGCTTGCAAGGTGATGCCCATTGAGCTGCTTGAGTTTTTCAGGCTTTGATGTAGTGGGTGGTCACACATGGTACTTCCTTAGATTGTAGGCGTTCCACTGCTTTTCGATCTCTTTATCGTTCATGGTGGCAAGGGTGTAATTACCTTTGTCGCTTACTCTGTTGATACGAACCTTTTTAGATGGGATCCATCTTTTTGGAGCCTTCTCTGCGGGCAGTGATGAAGGCTTTTCTTAGGACTAGATCTCCAGGTTGGAACTGCCGGATCTTGGCCCTTTTGTTGAAGCTGGAGAGTAGCTGCTGCTGGTATGTTGCGATGCAGGTAATGGTCTGTTAGCGCTTCTCCTCTGCCAGATCTAAGCTTGTGGCCATCTCCTTATTGTTCTGCTCAATACTTGGCAATATAGTGTTGATAGTTGGCATGATAATGTTGGGAAATGATTGCTTCCGAACCAAATGCCAAAGAGAAAAGAGTATCACCGGTTGCTCGTCTTTTAGTGGTGCAATATGCACATAAACATCCGTGGAGTTTGTTTGGCCATTTTCTCTTCTTGTCGGAGAGGGATTTCTTGAGGTAGTTGATGATTGTCTTGTTGGATGCTTCGACCTACCCATTGCCTTGAGGATACCTCGGCGTGGACATGCGCTCCATGATGCCATACTTTTGGAAGAACTTCGCTAAATCTTTGCCCACAAATTGCAAGCAGTTGTTAGTGACAATGGACCGAGGGATGCCAAATCGGCAAATGATGTTCCTCCAAATGAAACGCTCTATGTCCGTCTGAGTCGTGGTTGTCATGGGCTCTGCTTCTACCCATTTGGTGAAATAATCGATTACCATGATCATCATACCTTTGCCTCCAGTAGTGGGCGGCATTGGCCCTACCAAGTCGATTACCCACTGCATGAACAGCTAAGGACTCGTCTGCGGGTGTAGTTCGCTGGCAGGCAGTGTTGGTACGATTTGTAGCGTTGGCAATCGTCGCACTTTTGTACTAACTCCTTAGCATCTTGGTGCATGGTAGGCCAGTAGTAGCCTGCGTTAAGAGCCTTTGTGCTAAGGATTGGCCTCCAGAGTGATTTCCACAAACGCCTTCATGGATTGAGCTTAGAACTTTTAGGTTATCGGGAGGCGCTAAGGAACAGAGATGTGGTCCGGTGTAGGATCTTCGAATGAGAATGCCATTCCACATGTAGTAGCGTTTTGCCTTTATTTGGAGCGTTATACGAAAAATGTACCTTTTTTTTTATATAAAATTCATTCAATCTTTTCTCTAATCCATTTTTTAAACTTATAAGGGTACATTCTATTTCGTTGATTTGAAAATGTATCCATCTCAAGTTTAATAGAGGAAATTTAATAATGTTATTAAGCTTTTTTCTTTTTTGAAAAATGTACCCACATTTTGGTACAATAATGTTTTGGGTTAGTTTTGATGAGCGTACCAATGTGTGTGTGTGTGTATAAAATCTCATTAATATAAATAACTACAAAATTTAGTTTTAATTTTAAAATATTATAACCTACATATAAATACATTATTACATTAATGTCAAGGACTTCGATCAAAAAATGAAAACCACAAAGGTTTTAGTCAAAGAATATTGGTATTTAAGGACCGCATCCAAAGTCTCCCAATAATATAGTAACCTACATAGAAATATATTATTTCATTAATGTCAGTGACTTCAATAAAAAACTGAATATCAACAAGATTTCAATTAAAGAACATTGATAGCTATAGACCGCATCCAAAGTCTCCGTTTCATAAATAACTAGCTACCCTCCTTAATTTTCTTGTGCAGAGAGAGGGGATGGGGGCAAGGATACCAATTAACCCTGTAATTTCTACCAAGTAGACCAAACATGAGAAGTTTCTTTATATTCACTTGAACAACCAACCAGATAGAAACCCACCAAATTAAGCCAAAATTAAACCCTAATAAGTGAGACAGTTACAGAAAAGAACTTTAATGATTGAGCAGTGACTGTGCCTGCTCTCAAATGGCAATTCCCAATTGCTGTTTAGTGGATCTAGTTTCTGAGATTGAATGTTTACATAAATTGGATGTATATTAATTGAATTCGCTGACAATGCATGGAGGCGTACGTACGTAGTAGAAAATGATGGCACGTCTATCTAACCCTAAATCCCTTATGGAAAATTTTATTCAGACCCATTTATTCTTTTTCTACACCTAACTTATAGTTTTTAATCTTGAAGTTTCAAATCTGCCCAACAATTTTCTTTCTACACCTATAATGAAAAAGAACAAAAAATATATATAATATAAAATTCCAACACTAGAAAATCCGGGCCATGCCATCACTCCAAACCCTAACCACCCCCAATTTCTACCCCTCCCAACCCCCCCCNCATCTACTTATCACCCACAGTGAAAGCCCCAAGGATCTTAGCCATCAATGTCCCTTTCCCGACCTTACGCCGGCCACACAATAACTCTCTCTTCCATCCAGTCCTTCTAACATATCTGAATTATGCCGAAATTGTCGATGTGTCAAATCTAATTGTGTTGGACCATATGTTATAATACCATTAATTTTTCCCCAAAAAAATATATACATACATACATATATATATATATATTGACATGTTTCTCTTGGGTTTTTTAATCGTGGGTTGTTGGGAATAATGTTCTAATTTCCAAATTGTTGTAGGTGGTAAGGGAGGTGGCGGTGGGGAGTTGGGGAGGTTAGAAACTGGGTGGTTGAGGTTTGAAGAGATAGGATGGTTGGAGTTGCCTATTGCTAAATTATTATTATTTTATTTTTATTTTTGTTGGGTATAGAAAGAGAATTATTGGGCACATTTGGAATTTCAAAATAAAAAATAATAAGTTGGGTGTAGAAAGAGGATAAACGAGTCTAAATAAAAATTTCCATCCCTTATTTATTAGGTTACGTATACTTCATTGCCAAGTGTCGGTGCTTCTAGCCTTTTCAAAATGTCCAGAAAAATGGGCAATACGTCATATATTATTATACTAGTGGAGAATTTTTTTTTCAAGTGTCTTTTCACTTATACAAAGACATATGACATATGTGTTCGTGTTTCGGGCACCCGCAATGATAGATGACGCTTTGCAACTTGCTTGATAGATATAAGTCCTTCCAGGGAAAATAAAAGTTACTCTAATTAAATACGTTATATATTGATCTGTCAATGATTAGTAAAATGCTCCCCTATTAAACTATTACCGGATTATAATTCACAGATCTCATGTGAAGTTGTGTTTATTTTATTAAACTGTAAATTTAAAAGAAGTACACTGCAAAAATCAACTTGATTAATATTCAAATTCACATTATGCGCAGCGAGACAATTTGGTATAGAGACGCTTTTCATTTGGGTTTTGATATGTATACTTCCATTTTATCAATAACAGAGCCACATGGAGGCCAGGATAAGCCCAGACCTCTCCTAAAACTTTTATAATTTATATTTGTTATCTGCTAGTTTTTACAATAAAGAAAATGCAGTTCATTAAGTAGTCATTAGTAGAATTTGACAATTACATAATGCCATGATTCCGAAACTTATGGTTGCCAACGACCTTTAGTTTTCCATAAACTCAGCTTTATTACTACTCTTCCACCAGTTTGCTACCACCTGACAATATATTATTATATTGCATGAATATATCGTAACGTCACTTTATAACAATTTCTTTTTTTATCATATAAAAACTAATTTCTTTTTTGGTTGAATTCATATAAAATTAATTCCCCATATGATCAAGCATTTCGAAAGTCTAGCCTGATCCATCTGTAATATTTTCTTAGCGTTTCAAGAGTACTGAAAGTATTCTAAATGCTCGTTACAAGAAAGAAAGAAGTAATAATACTTCAGTATTATAATCTAGTGGTATTTTTCTTTATTTATAAGTGAGAGGTCGTATATTCGATTCTCGCTAAATGCGAAGTTGAACCACATTATTACTAGCTCACTGTAAGACTTAGCTACTCCACCACCCCTTAGTGTAGATAACATCGTTTTATTCAAAATAAAAAAGAAAATTGAACTAGTCCGATTTTGTCCTTAGAATAATTCATAGTATGGGTTGGTATATTGACATATTTTTCACGGAATGATCATAATGATTTACATTGAACAAACTCAGAGACCACTTCTCAGAGATCAAAATAAGGAGTTATGTCAATCTCATAAACCATTGGCTTCAAGAGCCAATAAAATATATACTTGATGTTAGAAATTTAATAATTTAAATATTAGTATTATTAGTATTTAAAATATTAAATATTCAAGCGAATGAAAATCAAAGTGGAAAAGTGGTTTGACCGGCAATTTCAAGGGTTGTGTATGTTTGCTTTTAATTTTGTTTTATTATGAAAATGGTGAAAGTTTTGACCTGCAGCTTTTCCCAAGAAGTTATGTATGTTTAGGAAAAGCAGACGCATCTTTTGGAGCTTTTGGAAACAGATGCACCTTTGAACAAAGGTTGCATTGTTTTCTTTTGGAAAAGCAGATGAACTGTTTCCGTAGTAGACGATGCAATTTCAAATAAAAGTTGTGTCCTTTGCCTTTTGAAAGTAGACACAACCTTTGAAAAGGGGGCATGTCAAAGCCTATAAATATACCACCAAGTCAAGCATTTTAGACATACTTTGCATTCAGAAATCATATAGAAATTAGAGTAGTTTAGTGTTCAACAAAGAGAGAGTTTTAAACACTTTTGGTTCGCTGTTCTTTGTGGATTGGAGTGCTACTTCCACAAAGAGAAAGTTCATTGTATCCTGGGAGACATTTGCCAACGCAAACCTTGAGGCACCACTGAGGGCCAATCTTGTCTTAAGGCTATAGAATCAAATTCTAGCCTCGATCTCTTAAGGTTCTTCTATTCCTTGTTCTTCTTGCATGTAGATATTTTATTGTGTATTATTTAATCATTTATGATAAAATATATAGCAATTTTTCCATAACTTTTTCCAACAACTTAAGACAAGATTGTGGTTTGATTGCTATATGTTTGTTTGAGAATTATTTATGAGAAGTTCAAAGCACGTGCCCACCACCATTACTGGTCCACTTTTATACATGTTTTAAATTTGGACTGATAATTATTTTAGTGCAATAAATTGGTTTTGCTAAATTGTTATATTTTTTTAGTCAAGTTTAATTAAATAATCTTGTGGGTTACGGCGTTAAGGAACTAAAGTCTATTTGCTTCATAATACTTTGTTGCTTTTACTTTAATTATAGGGTAAATTACATAGTAGCCCCTCAGGTTTGAGCTCTATTGCAATCTCATACAACATCTTTAAAACATTTCACTTTCATACCTCAAGTACTATTTTATTTCAATTTCATACAACCGTTAGATTTTTCATCCATGGATCTGTTAAATGCTGACGTGGCTGCCACATATATGACACGTGGCTGCCAAATGTCTGCCACGTGGCAAATAAAATAAATTTTT
>VIEB01000142.1:1044865-1062647 GCA_006547085.1 Malus baccata
AATATATCGTAACGTCACTTTATAACAATTTCTTTTTTTATCATATAAAAACTAATTTCTTTTTTGGTTGAATTCATATTAAAACTAATTCCCCATATGATCAAGCATTTCGAATGTCTAGCCTGATCCATCTGTAATATTTGCTTATCGTTTCAAGAGTACGGAAAGTATTCTAAATGCTCGTTACAAGAAAGAAAGAAATAATAATACTTCAATATTATCATCTAATGGTATTCCTCTTTCTTTGTAAGTGAGAGATCGTAAATTCGATTCTCGCTAAATGCGAATTTGAACCACATTATTACTAGCTCATTGTAAGACTTCGCTACTCCACCACCTCTTAGTGTAGATAGCATCGTTTTATTCAAAATAAAAAATTGAACTAGTCTTATTTTGTCCTTAGAATAATTCATAGTATGGGTTGGTATATTGATATATTTTTCACAGAATGATCATAATGATTTACATTGGACAAACTCATAGACCACTTCTCAGAGACCAAAATAATGAGTTATGCCAATCTCATAGACCATTGGCTTCAAGAGCCAATAAAATATATACTTGATTCCAAATATACTTGTATAATTGGCATCCATGCATGTGTGTAGTACGTGCTACAATAACAACAAAGTCTTATTTACTAAATGGGGCCGGTTGTATAAATCTTGGAACGTCACTGCGCTAGGTTTTGCACTAAATCTTCCGTTAGCTCCAAACTTAATGTCTTTTCTTAAGGTCTCTTTCCAAGTCTCTTTATGTTAGCTCCAACAACAAATCCAGCCCTCTAACCCTCTATCGGTTTTCTATTCAAAACCCTCACATTTGCGAAATTTGCTACTCAATTGCTGTCTCCCTTAGCAATGCTTTTAGGCCTTTCGATTAAGTTATACTTTGAACCGGTGTTACAGTATACACTAATACGATCCTTGGCTGTTAAATCCTTGACCACAAATCCAGCCCTCTAACCCTCTATCGGTTGCTCACAATCTGAAAATATATCCATAAAGGATCACCGCTGAAGGAGCCTATCCTCCTTGCGCATCCAAGAATAAAGAACGAGTTCAAGAGGAGGTAGGCAAAAACTTAAATTTACATCTCCCTCGGAAGCAAAAACTATATTTAAACGTGATTTTACATCTAAAATTTGAATCTCTCTGTTGGAGATTTGCTCCGATGTATGTTGGGAGAAGTTTCTTACAGCACATTTAAGTAATCGTCAATCTTATCGGAAGAAAACATGATCCATGTGCAATCGGAATTCATAATCATTCATCAAGAGCAAAGTTTCCGAAACAACAAACCGGTTAGGAACACTTTAAACTCATCCATAGCAAGATACATGAAGATTACGATCAGCTACATGTTACAAATTCCCCACAATTCATGGTACCGAGGATAACCTGGTTCAACCATCATTAGAATTACATTTTGAAGAACAGACCCGACCACTATTCAATCTCCGCTGGCACAGCCCCTATAGCCGCAATGCACACACTCGATAACCTTCTCCTCCCTCAGATGTTTGTGAACTCGGCAAACACATGTGGTGGCAAAGTTTTGGTCCCGGGGCTGCATGCATCTTAAACAGCAGGGCCGTTCGTAACCAGGCTGCATTTCAAACACAAACCATATGTCATCACATGTTGTCAGATACATGAGTATGCAATATTTTCTTTCAGTATCCTAATTAAAGTACAGCTTTAATACGACCTTATTTAATATCAGACACTCAGCTTCAGCTATGTTTTTAGTACAAGCAACACTCATACAAAAGAATACAATAATACACAAGATAAATAGGGGAAAAAGGGAAAACAGTTTTGGTTGGTTTTCCTCCATTACTTACAAAATGCTGATCTTAACACTCTCCAAGACTTTCTGAGTCGATTTGCACTAGTATGTAAAGTTGGTTCTTTCTTTATCTCCTTTGGAAGTTAAGGAACTTGATGCCATAGGCAAACACAAAGCAGAAAAGGAGAACCCAGCCGACATGTGCGGCGGCGACTGCGGGAAGGAAATCATACTCAAAACCGAAGGCATCTTTGAGGAACTTCTTCAATGGCATGGTGCCATATCCAGGGAGGACAAGGTCACCATTTTTGTCGCCCACTTGGGATGTCACAAGGCCATAAAGTGTCCAGGACACAGGGGAAGCCCAGTAGTACCACCTCCACCAGATTGGTATTTGCTGCAACACAAACAGAACTTCAAAGTTAAAGTGGAATTTTGAACTATGGATGGTTAAACAAAAGCAATGCACATCGATCGCGTATTTTGGGTTATTTTGGGATTGATTTCGTAAAAAGCAATTTTACTTGTAAAAGATTTTGTCAAAAGTGCTTCTTAAAGAAGCATATGGTAGGCATTTCTCCAGAAAGCGCTTCTATGAGCAATAAGCTTAGCTATTCCAGAAGCAATCCCGAATAGGCCCTTAATTTTGATATCACATACCGGTCTTGGAATGAGGAAGCCGCAAAACAAGTTCCAGAACATGAGGAAGAAGGACATGACAATGGCAGCAATCTGATGGCCTGGAGTCAGTGCAACGACCATCATGCCGTACATGGTGAAGTAGACGAAGCACATTAGGATATAGTAGTAAAACCACAAGAATTTGCCCATTTTCCACTCGAATCCAATCATGGAGTAGAGGAGAAGTGTATATATGAATGTTTGGATTGCAACATAGATTGTCTCTATAGCCACCTGCAAAAAAAAAAAAGATAACGTGTCAATCAAGTAAAATGATGTCTGCAACAAGGTCTCTAAGCAATTTGTCAATTTTATACATTACCTGAGCAAATGCATAAGGCAGTTCAGAATACATTCCGGCAGCTCTTTCGCGGTAGAAAATTGTTCTTTCAATGGCAACAACAGATTGGACCGCAGAAGCATTTGTGGCTCCAAGGAAAAGCACAGCAGCATACATGGCTCCCAAAAGGTTCATCAGATCTTGCTGTTGGGCTCTGTTACAAGAAAATTTTCATTCATATTATATAGAGATGTTGATAACATGATTTCATCAATTATGCAGTTAAAAAAACCAGAGCTTACGTCCGCTGTCCTTTCTGCCAGAAGATAAGACCGAATAAGACACCGATGACAATGGTCATGAAAAATCGGATGGCATTGTACTGAGGGTTTCTCCAATAAGACCAATGCATTTTCCAGAAACAAGCTTTGCACTGAACAGGGAAAGGTTGGGAGTATTTGGTTGGAAAGTAGAGATCTTTGGACCCGGGAGCTGGTGTACTAAGCTCTTTGATAAGCTCTTGGTTCCTCCTAAAAGAACATCGAGGAAGAGTGAGAATCATAAAACTAGAAATCATAGCTTACCCGAGAAAGATATTACGACACTTACTGGTAAAGCAAGGAGTTTACGTAAATGTTTGCAAAATCCACATCAAGTTGAGCTTCAACCGCAGGAGCAGTGACCTCCAGCATCCATGTAGCAGGATTGTAACCATCCTTGATCTTGGTCACACCCGGGATGGCCTATAGATGGTTAAAGATATGAGTCCAAACAGCATTAAAATCACAGGAAATGACTTCCACACCATGCATTTTCTTCTTATGCACACGTCGTGTATTTCTGTTAATTGATTCTCCTTTGATTTATTCAAAGTGAAGACTAGAAATAACTGGTCCGCAAGAGAGAAAATGCACGTGCGGAAACGACTTCTCTAAAATCACTAGTGAAGGACGTACAAGAAATAAGAACTGAAAGGAAAACTCACTTCAAAATGCTCTACAAGCTTGTGAGAATGGCGGCCGAGGGGTCCACCATAAATGACTTGCCCTCCACGTTTCATCAGAAGTAACTCGTCGAAAGCTTCAAAAATATCTATGCTTGGCTGGTGAATTGTGCAGACAACAGTTCTGCCTGTGTCCACCGTGTTTCTCACAGTACGCATGACGATAGCAGCAGCCCTGGCATCGAGACCAGATGTCGGTTCATCCATAAAAATGATAGAGGGATTAACAACCAGCTCCACAGCTATGGTTAGTCTCTTCCTTTGTTCTGTTGAAAGACCATCTATTCCCGGGAGGCCAACAAGAGAATCCCTTAGTGGATTAAGCTCAACCAAAGCCATGACTTCTTCAACAAACATCTGTATCACCATTAGGAAGAAACTTTTGGTTCTCGAGAAGATTGAAAATAGGATTTCAAGAAGAAAGGAAAGATTCCAGTGCAACATACCTTTCGTGTTTGTGTATTTACATCAGAAGCAAGACGGAGCCAGGCTGAATACAGGAGAGATTCATAGACAGTAACATGTGGGGAATGGATGTCATTCTGTTCACAATAACCGCTGACACGAGCAAATGTTTCTTGCTTCTTTGGATAACCAGATATGTTAATGGTCCCTTCGATATATCCACCAGTCTTTCTACCTGCCAAGACGTCCATAAGAGTTGTCTTTCCAGCACCACTAACACCTACAAGGGCTGTCAATATTCCGGGTCTAAAAGCACCACAGACATCTCGTAGCAATTGAAGGTGATCTTCCTCAACTCCATGAGTGGCATATCCACGAAGTAGTTCACATGGTTAAACACAAGCGAAAGGGGTTGGAAGGGCAAAGCCATTCCTTTCTTTGGTGCATGATCCGAATCACCAACAATTTCTGAAGAACTTTTCACTATCATTTCTTCACTTAACGACTTCTTTCTCTCTCCTTCACTTTCTTCATCAGATACGAGAGCTTTTGCATCCCCAAGAGCTGATGTTGGTTTCCCAAAAAAGAAAAGTACGGTGTGTCAGCTCCCGAATTTCATTCCGTTAAGAAAAGAGAGTATAGCTTCAAAAAGAGATGAACTTACGGTTCAGGTAAGTCAATGCTGCAATGAACAAGATGTTGAAGAGAAGAGAGAAACCAAATAGTGCTCCAATACATATCCAAAACCAGTGTTCATCTGTGAAGAATCCCCTTGACATGAGGAGGACTTTCCCGACTGTAGTTGCTTTAATTCTTGAATCTGTATTTGGCTGCAAACGAAGATAAGAGTCGATTAGATGAACGTTTTTTTATGGAACAAAAAATGAACTAAAGACAATCAAACCACAGAGAGATCTTACTGCGCTCCATCTTTTGTCGAGGAATTCATTCATGACGATTGCATTTTGTCCGTACATAATAGGGGAAATGTAGTAGCCCCATAGCATCCAAGGCTCAAGGTCGTCTGCATTCATAAGAAGAAAAGTGGCTTAGAAAGTGAACAATCATATAAAATTTGAAATTTTCAAGAAACTTAGAACAAATTCAAGCATGCTAACGACTTGCTTTAACTACATTAACACGATATAGTAGATATAAGATTGATTACTTACTTTTGGAAACGATAAATCCTCCCAGGACAAATACCATTAGCAAGGTAAAGGTACCGAGCGTGTTAGCAACAACTTGTGTTCTCCCAATTGCAGCAATGAGCCGAAAGAGGGACAGAGCCATCTGATGTATGCCAAAGAATGCCAAGAACTGTTTGAAAAATCTGGAGCAGTGAAGAAAAAATCATGTGAGTTGGTAATCCGGAAGGATATGAATTTATAAGATTGGAAACTAAAAATTATGAACATTACTATTTACCTACTAGCAGCTGGAGCAAATCCAATGGTGTAATAGGTAAGAATGATCCAAATCCCAGATTCCATGAACGAAAGTGGGATCCTGAGGACCCAAATTGGTAATCCAAAAGCCCACGCAGGATATAACAACAAATCCCTCTGCTTATAGAAAACAGGAAGTCTGAAAACAGTCATTGCCAGTTCTGCCATACCATTAAACATCACATTGATCAGACTGAAGAACAGTGCTCCAAAAAATTTTCCTCCGTCTTGTACTGTCCCCACAGACATTTCTGTTCTAAGGAACACAGTCAAGGCAATCAATGACATGATCGTTATCTGCGTGGTCTTAAATATGTACACAAACGAATTGCGCTTCATTAGCAGCCACTCCCTCGCAAAACATGCCTTGAACAATTCCCAGTTTGAAATGCCATACTTCTTTGTGACCAATGCAGCCGGATGAGCTCTGGACTTCTTGTAAGGAACCCCGAGATCAGATGCAAGCTGTTGGCCAATACGAAAAGAATTGAAGGCCTCCACGAACTCAGGAACCGAAATATATCTGTAAGGTTGGCTTTTTTTGAACCAATACTGCTCTTGGTCCTTCCTGGATGTCACTTCTTGCAAAAAATCAACAACTCCTTTCCTCTCTGGGCACTTGAATCCCATGCGTTCGAAGAACTCGAGGACACTCTCGCGGGGACCTTGGTACACGATCTGCCCTTCCGAAAGCAGGATTAGGTCATCAAAGAGCTCAAACGTCTCCGGCGCAGGCTGCAGAAGAGAGATGACCATGGTAACATCCATTATGTGAACCAATTGCCTCATGCATCTGCATATCTGAAAAGTTGTGGAACTGTCTAACCCTGTTCATATTTCATCCATCAGAAGAACCTTTGCTGGTCCTACCAACATCTCCCCTATACATTGTTCAATCAATTAGTCCCTAAACCATAATTATAAGAAGATTTGATGAACAAAATTAATAACATGGTGCAAAAAAATGTACCGGTGGTCACGCGCTTTTTCTGGCCACCGGAAATACCCCTCCTCATATCATCACCAACCAAGATATCAGCACAGGTATCCAAACCAAGTATCTGGAAAAACTTATATGCTAAATAGTCAGATTTTCCAAAAATCATAATCCAGTAGAGATTTAAGGGACAGAAATAAACAGGGGTGTGCGGAAATCATTTATCTTAAAAAATGAAGGCAATCACAAACCTTGAGAACATAATCTGTGACCAAACTAGTCTTCTGGCCTGAGACTGAGGTGGCTTTCATGAATGCATCAATCTCGGGGTCCGGCTTGATTCCGGCTTCTTTCTCTCTTCTTGAGAGTTCAGCCAGCATTTGGTATCGAGTTCCGACACCCAAACAACGTCCCGAGAAATCCAACGTCTCTCTCACTGTCATTTCTCCATAGTGTAGATCATGCTGACTAATGTAAGCACATGTTCTTCTAGGAACAAACTCATGCAGCTCATGGCCACAATATGTGACTTTCCCAGAAACCTGCTCACCATTTTCCAAGTAATATCATTAACAAAGCTTAATTATGCACACTAATTAAAAAATTTGGAGAGAAAAATATCTCACTCTTAGATCATCGTCAAGCTTTCCTGCAAGTGCTAGTAACAAGGTTGTTTTGCCTGCACCTGGAGGACCCAAAAGTAGGGTCATCCTGGGAAATTACCAAATCAGTTAACTGTTGATAGCATTCGCCTATGCACCTGAGGTCCCGAGTTCGGAGTTCGAACCCCATCCCCAACTCAAAACTATGCAGCTGATGTAATTTCATACCTGGAAGGTCTGACTATTCCACTGACATCTTTAAGTATCTGGATCTTTCTCTTTTTTGATGGAGCAAGCTTAATTAATCCCAGAACACTCTGCAGCTCAAAAAACTAATATCTTGAAAAAATAATAATTTAAAGAAATTAAAAAAGTTAAGCAGGAAAAATTAGTTTTTCATAAAATTAGTTAAACCAAGAGAAATCAAACCTCAATGGTGTTCAAGGTAGCATTAAGTAGAGTAGGCAGTGCTCTGCTCCCAACATACACATCCCCATCCATAGACAAGTTCTCATATCGGACCTCAATCTTCGGAATTTCGATCCCCACACTACAAAAATCACAAAAATTGACAAAAACCAAAACATTAAAACATTAAAAAAAATCCTAAAAAAAACAAAAAAAAATAAGCTCCGTTTTATACCAAAAGTTGTTTTACTTTAATGTTAAGCAGTAAAAATGTATTGGTAAAAATAAAATACTTTGTTTATTTTAAAATCAATAATCTCCAGACAACAACTTATAAAAGCAGTCTCTATGTTACTTTCATAAAAAGTGGAGTTGAGTTTTTGATGAATAATTTCAATTCTTGTAATATCCTCATTAGTTATTTAAAAATGATATGATTTATCTTTCTACATACATTTTTATCCCTTGAATAATAAAGTGACCGCCACAATTGCCGCCATAACCACAAACGGCATCACCACCGCTACCGTCTCCCCTAGCACAATTGTTACCTCTACACTCCAACCACCACATCCCACAATTGGCACCACCATTATCATACCACCAACATTGCTACTACCATCACCACCACCACCACTAACACTGCTGCCACCACCATTGCCTCTGCCACCACCACCCCTACTCCTATGTTCATTTTTGCTGTTACATACAATTATATATTTTTATATTAAAATTTACCAAATGTTAAAAAAAAAACAAAAAACAAAACAAAAGCAATCCCAAACTGACTCTTAATTTCCTAGTCTTTAAGAAAGCAAATATATGATTTTTCAAGACAAAGTTTCGTAAATTAGACCAGTTAACTAAGACAGTCTGTAACCGCCCATACACTCGAATTTGAATCCTCTGCAAATTTGAGTAGTTCATAATATCGCTTTCTACTAAAAAAGAAAAGAAAGAGTTTCAAACCTATCAGTTCTGTCCCTAAGTCTTCTCAAGAAACTTTCGTTATCATCTTCCACAACCTTCAATATACTCTCCATCAACTGCTTCCTGTCCTGCATTCCCAGCTTCGTCACGTCCACCTCATCAGTCACCACCCTCCCATTGTCCAGCACGTGCCTCAGCATCCCTCTTTTCAACCTGTCATACGTCGGCAGCCGCTCGATCGCCGCCCACCGCAGCTCCTCCTCCTCATCCTGCCGCCCGCTCCTGTTGAACACATCCGGCGGCGCCTGCCACACTTCCCCGAAACTTGTGGACGCCCAGCTCCTCTTGCTTCCCAACCCCCAGCTTCTCCGGCTGCTGGTCGACTGGGCCAGATCGTCGCTCGCCAAAGCCGCCGCCATTTTTGATCTAATTCAACACAGCTCTTGCTTGTGTCCAACTTATCGATTATTTGCCACGTTGCTCATAAAATCGTGGTAAAAGGAAGCAACGACAACTGAGAGTTCGTTATATTAACTGAACTGTGCCGGTGCTTTGGATATTATAGCAAACTCAGGTGCTTATAGAAATGGTTGGGGGTGGTGGGACTTAATCATCGTCGAGGAAAAGGCATGCCACGGTGGTCCAGTGGTGGCCATAAAAGAGAGTGAGTGTGAGTGGTTTGGGAGATTTTTGGTGAGGGTGTCAATTTCATATGTACCGGCAGGGGATGCAATGCAGGTTTGAATTTAAGAACCTTCCCTTCTTTGGCACTGATGTGTGCTGATGTTGAGTGTTTATATTTATTTCTTATCTTAAACAAAGCGATAGATAATTCGAACACATAATGTCGAGTATCATACTACAATATAACACTTTTAATCAATTGAGTTATAAGTTTTTCCATGACGTTGAGTGTTTTTAGTTGAATATATGTGGGTTGTTGTAACTTTTAAGTTTTAACTCATTGCTTAATTCTTTTTATATTTCTTCTCCCAAAAAAAAAATATCTTTATATATTTGCCACTCGTTGTTTAGTTTTTTATGTTATTTTATAAAATGTTTTGTTACTTTTATATCCAAAAATAAATAAATAAATTCAAGAGTACGTGTTTGCTCGAGTGCATTCCATAACAATTGATTGAGCAATTAGCAAGTTTCAACACCTAATTAACTTAGAGAACTGTTAAACCCACTCCGTTGTCTTATTTCACCACCCACGTTATATTTACACCCACTATAAAAAGTTAAAAAATTAAAATGTTATTTTCCCACCCACTATTATTCCTAAAATAACCCTATATATAATTAGAGATCAATTTCTTTAAAAAAAAAGAAAATAAACAAACCTTCTAAAAATAGGAAAAAAAAAGAAAGAAAAAAAACCATGTTTCCTTTCCAAATTCCAATTTGAGTGTCCTTTTCGAGATGCATACCAATTTGAGTGTCCTTTCCAAATTTTCCCTAACCTAATTAAAACAATTCCAACGAATTCTAGGAATTCTCATAGGAAAACATGAAACAAATTGTACCCTAACCTAATGCAAATTCAAATAAAAAGTCACAAAGCTATGCTTCAATTATTCATGTCGACAAATCAAGATGGTCCACATAAAATTATCTTTTACCTGTTCGACGGAAACATAGTCATCTACTTGTTCCATAGAAATGTCATCTTCTAAATTCATTCTTTTTGCTTTCTCTGAATGATGTTGCTTTCTCTAAATGAAAGGGGATGAAAAGGATGAGTTAGGGTTTATGGGAGACAAATTTTCTAAACTTTTCTTTTCTTATAAAAAAAAATTAATGCAAAAATGAGTAAGTAAGATCCCTATAAGTCATTTTACAAATGGATAAATTTGTAATTAAAAAATTCATAAAAAGGTGGGTGGGGAAATAAGACACCGGGGTGGGAATATCCCCACTCATTAACTTAACACTGCAATTCATTCTTTGGGTTAACTATGAACTATGTAATTAATTAAAAAACCAAAAAGTTGTATCGCATTGTTTACTAATCATTTTTCTTTGTTATATTGGAAAAAATTGAACTTAAAACTCTGAACTTATCATAATCTTCTTAGCTGGTTACCACACCTGTTCTCCTAAAATAAACTTTTCTTATAATTAAAGCACAAATTGATATTTACTCGCTAGCTGCAAGTGGTCTTGTTCTTTTTCTTAGATTAAAAGATATCTGAAATAGTCATTGTGTGCAAATGATTTTAAAATTAATAACAATACGAAAATGACTTTTAGAGCTCTAAAATTAATGAGGATCCTCTCCAGATCCTCTTTGTGAGAATTCTGGAATTCCTCAAATCGTGTCCGTTTATCGTACATCATGCGGTAAAAAATTATTTTAAATATTTTTATTTAAAATCAAATATGAATAGTACCTGACAAAAACTGACCGTGCAATATACGATGAACGGACACGATTTAAAATTCCCAAAAATCCTCACAAAGAGAATCTGAAAAGGATCCACATTCCTCTAAAATAGTCGTCATCCATGCCTTTCTCTATATTTTACGTCTAAGACAAAAAGTTCACTATAAATATGTTTCTAGGTCACTTTAAGAGATATATTTCTCAACTCCTAGGAAGACGAGTGTTACAGATATTTAAATGTGAAAATTTGTAGGATATTGCTCATTTTATAAGGGAAAATTAGTATCCGATTCTTAGTTATTCATGTTCATAGATTGAGACTTTATTAGTTTTCAGATTTTAATCGAAGTCCTTAGCATTAATGTAATAATGAATTTATAGGTCAGCTACATAGTTTTTTAAAATAAAAATTAGTAAGTGATTAGAGTTTTAATACTCACACCTTTATTAAACTCCTAATTAATTTTCAATTCAAACATTTCCAAAATAAAAAAGAATAAAATTAGAATATTTTTTTTAACAAACGACATTATCTACACTAAGGGGGAGGGGGTGGATGTAGCTCACAATAGGCTAGCAATAATGTGGTTCAAATTCGCCTTTAGCAAGAATCGAACCTAAAACCTCTCACTTACAAGTGAGAGGAATACCTCTAAACTGTTCGTAGTACAAAGTGGCAAAATTAGAATACCTCTAAACCTATGCACCCATTAGATTTTTTTATAAAAATATTTTCAATTTTTTTAATCTTAAGTTTACCCATTCATATAATTTTTTAAATGTTTTAATCTTAAATGTTCCCATTGTTAAATATACAAACTTTTTATATGTAAACTATACCATTTTAATGTAAATTGTACCCAATTTTTTATATAAAATCCATTTAAATTTTTTAATCCATTTTTAAACTTATATCGGTACATCCTTTTTCGTTTATTTGAGAATGTATCTATGTCAAGTTTAATTGAAGAAATTTACTGATATTATTAAGCCCTTTTTTTATTGTGGTTTTGAAGAATGTACCCATGTTTTGTTACAATAATCTTTTTATTTTATTTTTTTTGTCAAACGAATCTTTTTGTTATTTTTGATGAATATACCTAGGTGTGTGTGTGTGTGTATACATATAATATTGGAGTGTATAATTTATATTTTAATATTTTTAATCTTACAAAGTACGGGTTTTATTTAAAACCTCGTTAGTATAAACAATTATATTATTACATTAATGTCAGGGAATTCAATAAAAAACTGAAAATCAACAAGATTTCAGTAAAAGAACATTGATAGCTATGGACCGCATTCAAAGTCTCCGTTTCATTAATAACTAGCTACTCTCCTTAATTTTCTTGTGGAGATGGAGAGAAAGAGGATGGGCAAGGTTACCAAATAACTCAATGATTTCTACCAAGTAGACCAAACATGAGAAGTTTCTTTATATTCACTTGCCAACCAAACAGATAGAAACCCACCAAATTAAGCCAAAATTAAACCCTAATAAGTGAGACAGTTACAGAAGAGGACTTTAATGATTGAGCAGTGACTGTGCCTGCTCTCTTAAATGGCGATTCCCAGTTGCTGTTTAGTGGACCCAGTTTCTGAGATTGAATGTTTACATAAATTGGATGTAATATGAATTGAATTTGTTGACAATGCATGGAGCCGTACGTACGTAGTAGAAAATGATGGCACGTCTATCTAACCCTAAGTCCCTTATTTATTAGGTTACGTATACTTCACTGCCGATTGTTGGTGCTTCTAGCCTTTTCAAAATGTCCAGAACACTAGGCAGTACGCTATATATTATTATGCTAGTAGAGAAAAAAAAATTTCAAGTGTCCATTCACTTATACAAAGACATATGTCATATGTGTTCGTATTTCGAGCACCTGCAATGACAGATGATGCTTTGCAGCTTGCTTGATAGATATAAGTCCTTCCATGGAAAATTAATAAAATAAAAGTTACTCTAATTAAATACATTATATATTGATATGTCAATGATTAGTAAAATGCTCCCCTGTAAAACTATTACCGGATTATGATTTACAGATCTCATGTGAAGTTGTGTTTATTTTATTAAACTGTAAATTAAAACGAAGTACACTGCAAAAATCAAATTGATTAATATTCAAATTAAAATTATGCAAGACAATTTGGTATAGAGACGCTTTTCATTAGGGTTTTGATATGTAAACTCTTGTTTTATCAATAACGAAGCCACATAGAGGCCAGGATAAGTCCAGACCAATCCTAAAACTTTTTATAATTTATATTTGTTATCTGCTAGTTTTTACAATAAAGAAAATGCAGTTCATTAAGTAGTGAGTAGAATTTGACAATTACATCACGCCATGATTCCGAAATTTATGGTTGCCAACGACCCTTCGTTTTTCTCAGATTTATTACTACCCTCACCAGTTTGCTACCACTTGACAATATATTATTATATTCAGTGACGAAGCCAGGATTTACCAAGGGGAGGGGCGAAATTCAAAAAAGTGTAAGGTTCATTCGAAGTGGTTGCTTTCACACTGAAGAGTGCAAAGTTTTGAGTCAGTATTCATAGCAGAAAATAATTTCTCCGCCAAAACGGTTATAAACAATAATATCAAAGCCAATGTAAGAAGCTTAAATTGGACTATCCGGAATACTCGAAGAAGGACCACCCAGAATAATAGAAGGAGGACTACTTGGAATATTAAAAGGAGGACTACCCAGAATATTTGAAGGAGGATTTATGCACTGTTTCTTAAAGTACCGTTCCATTATGTAACTCTAATAGGAGAAAAAAAAGTCTTAAACTCTTAATGCTAGAGTAGAATATACTATATGAGTCTATGACTAATACCTAATTAAACCAACAATAGAATTAATCAATACCAATAAAAGGTCGTACCCAGTGCACAAGGCTCCCGCTTTACGCAAGGTCTGGGAGAGGTGAATGTCGGCTAGCCTTACCCCCATTTTATGGAGAGGCTGCTCCCAAGTCTCGAACCCGAGACCTACCGCTCATGGGCGAAGGCACTTGCCATCGCACCAAGTGCGACCTCTAATTAATCAATACCAATAATTATATAAATTATAAGTAAGCAAAAAATCACTTCAATTACTCAATATCAATAATCACATAATTAAACAATAGTCGAGTTAAATGATCATTTAGAATTAAGAATAATATAAATTTAGAAAATAAAAAACTTACAAGAACAGGAAAAAGGGGCTAAACGGAAGGGCGCAGGTTTGATGCTGGGAAATCTTATTTCTTAGGTTAGAAATTAGGAACAGGTAGGAAGCCAAGAGGTAATGGGGGACAAGTGGTCCTCCCATAATATTTTATATTTTTTTTTCAAATTACGCCCAATTGCCCAAACACACCGTTGGACTTACTTTTCCAAGACCGGAACGACATCGTTTCAACCTGGATTAAAAAAAAAAAAAAAAAAAAAGAGGTTTTCCCTTCCATGCGCAGCTATGGAGAACCGTTGCAGTTGCAGCAATTGTGAGCTGCAATCCGGCGAAACCAGAGGGACGATGGGGCAGCAAACCATGATTTATGACCATGTTTTCTGGTGAGGGAAGGGGCGGACGCCCCTCCCTGCGCCTTAACAGCTTCACCATTGATTATATTGCATGAATATATGTAACGTCACTTTATAACAATTTCTTTTTTTACCATATAAAATGTAACATCCTGTTCCGGATTTTTACAGAACGAAGGGGTAACGTTGTAATTTCATGTTGGGTTGGGATATTGGTTTAAAATATTGTTTTGAGGGCCTTAATAGGTGTGCCCAAGGGGCCCACCTTTGGAGTTTGTCCCCGGCCCACTCCCTTCTCTCTCTTTCTTCCCTCCCGTGAGTCTCACTCTCTCTCTCACTTTATCTCTCTCACTCTCATTTCTCTCCCTTTTCTCTCGGAAAGCACCGAAGGGTACCATGGGGGAAAGCACCACCTGAGAACCACCCAAGCCATTTCACCCTTTAGACCTCACGAGCTCGAACCCGAGCCTTGTTACGAAGGAAAAACTGAGCCGTGAGACTCTAACTCCAAACTCCGACGAGAACAAAGTTCCACGACGCGACTTCGAATGATTTTGTAACTTTTCCGATTTGGGTAAGCCTCAAAACACTCCAAATGCTTCTCTTTTCGTCCTTATAGTTCTTTTCTGACCACGTTGTTGTGTTTGGACATCAAAATACGAAGAAACACCTCAGAAGACTATATTCCCAGTTTTCCGGCGAGGTGTCAGGACTTGTAAACGTTTTCTGATCATATTCCAACCACGAATGGCCACGAGGAAGGTGTATTTCGACTCCTTGCTTCACGGGCTTCATTTTGGTATTTTAGTTCATTTGTTTTTACTAAGTTTCGAGCTCCGTTGGAGCTCAGGAATTCTCCGGCCGATTTCTGGCCTTCTTCTTCCTTGGGTCTGGTGACCCACAAACCTTAGACCCAAAACCCTTTTTACCCATCCCATTTGGGCAGCCCAATCCCTTAGCCTTTTAAACCAAATGACCTAATTAAATAATCGGGCTTTCAAGCCCAAAACCCTAGTTTAACCAGGCCCACCCAGCCCGTTGAACCCAAACCCTTGACCCTTTGAAACCAGGCCTTTAGGCTTAGGACCCTTCGGCCCAAACCCACCAGCCCAACCCGGATGAAATATTCTCTAGAATATTCCGTAAGGGCATATTCTCTAGAATATTCCTGGAATATTCTTAGTGTTGACTTCTTCAAAATTTACCCGAGACCCTTCTTAGGGTAATTCAACGTCCTGAATCCATTTTTGATGTCCGTTTTCCCAAATTCAATCGTTATAGTATAATTTTATTAATTTGATCCTTTATGTGCTTAGGGGCAATTATTTGTGGCGTTTCCGTCTTCGCTAGTTTGCGTGGTTCTTCGGCGGCGGAGTATCTGTGAGTGGACCCCTTCTAAAATGCATGTTTTAATAGTAGAAATACATACATGAAAATCATGATTTAATGATTATGTTTTATGAAACGTTTTATGAGATATTATGCTTACTAAGAATATTTTGAATTACCATATTGTATCGAACTCATGTTCTTTGTAGTATAGATTATGGATGACTTTATACTACTTATGAACATGTTTTTACACACTTTTTTATAGTATAGATGATGGATGACTTTATACTATGAATATGTTTTTGAGATATATATATACACACACACACACACACCTATGTTTGGAAAGTCTATGTTCAATGGTTTTGTGCTTATCTAGTGGTCACTATACTACTACAGGCGAGGATTATGGTTGTTGGCTGCGGGCCGGGAGAAATAATCTTTGGCTTCAAGTCGAGAGACATAGAGTGTAACATCCCACATCGACCAACGGAGAGGGGGTGATGTGCCTTATATGTACATGCCCACCTCCATATAGCACGAGGCCTTTTGGGAACTCACTGGCTTCGGATTTCATCGGAACTCCGAAGTTAAGAAAGTTCGGGCATTCCTAGGATATGTGACCTCCCTAAGAAGTTCTCGTGTGAGTTCCCAGAAACAAAACCATGAAGGAATGGCCGGGGCCCAAAGTGGACAATATCGTGCTATGGCGGAGTCGGACTGGGATGTGACAAAATGGTATCAGAGCCACTCTACCGTGTGGTGCGAATGTGCCGACGAGGATGCCGGGCCCCTAAGGGGGTGAATTGTAACATCCCACATCGACCAACGGAGAGGAGGTGATGTGCCTTATATGTACATGCCCACCTCCATATAGCACGAGGCTTTTTGGGGACTCATTGGCTTCGGATTCCATCGGAACTCCGAAGTTAAGCGAGTTCGGGCGAGAGCATTCCTAGGATGGGTGACCTCCCTGGGAGTTCTCGTGTGAGTTCCCAGAAACAAAATCGTGAGGGCGTGGCAGGGGCCCAAAGCGGACAATATCGTGCTACGGCGGAGTCGGACTGGGATGTAACATGGAGCTGACATTGGGCTAGGAGAAATAATATCTGGCTACGGGCGCAGAGACATGGAGCTGGCATTGGGTCGGGAGATATTGTTATTGGATACCACTAGTTAGCCCACTATATACGAGATATGTTTTATGAAAGGTTTTATGGCATGCTAGGGTTTTCGGAAACCCTATTACATATTATGCTATTGAGTTTTCATTAAACTTTGAGGGTTAGTATGTTGAATAACTATTTTATTATGTATATATATCAACTTGGTCCACCCATGTTTGTTTTGCGCCCCTCAAGATTTAGATTCGAGGCATACGATCCCGACGTCAAGACACTTCCGCATCGGCATCTTCGAGTCCTCTCGATGTATGACCCATCTCTCTGTTCATTCAATTTTATATTATTTCTGTTAGTGTTCTAGATTAATTGTATGCTCTGAACATGTTCCTCATTTGCATATTCATTTTATTTAAATTTCTATTACCTTATTCATATTTTCAGTTTTCATGCATTCTAATATGGCTTCGTCACCTTCGCGTGTCGGCCAGCACGTGCCTACCCTAGTGTTCGGAGAATATCAGGGTTGGGCGTGTCTTAAAAACTAATTCCTTTTTTGGTTCAATTCATATAAAAACTAATTCCCCATATTATCAAGCAATTCGAATGTCTAGCATGATCCATCTGTAATATTTGCTTAGGGTTTCAATAGTACTGAAAGTATTCTAAATGCTCGTTACGAGAAAGAAAGAAAGAAAGAAAGAAATAATAATACTTCAGTAATATAATCTATTGGTATTCCTCTTCATTTGAAAGTGAGAGGTTTTATATTCGATTCTTGCTAAATTTGAACCACATTATTACTAGCCCATTGTGAGACTTAACTACTCCACCACCCCTTAGTGTAGATAATATCGTTTTATTCAAAAAAAAAAAAAAAAAAAAAAAAAAAAAAAAGTCCGTTTTTTTCCTT
>VIEB01000142.1:1071441-1095028 GCA_006547085.1 Malus baccata
TTTTTTCAATCCCAAGTAATGAAAACTTCCAAAGTTTGTCTAAATTAAACATAGAAGATTAATTAGTTATGAAGGAAACTTATCCCCAATCTCGATTCTCCTTTTTGGGAGGATTAGAAGTGATAAGTGGTGTTCATAACTGCTTCATTTGTTTCTACCTTCAATTTGGGTTGACGGGCATCCATTTCTTCATTCAGCATTCATCGAAGAACCTAGTAAGTTGTCCAATCCAAATCACGACGGTTGCACATATAATTTTCCTGCTTTTTAACGACAGCTATCGCCGGAATCTTTGGCTTTTCAGCAATAAATTGACAAGTAAAATGAGTCCCATAAAACTCCAATCATTCACTAACTGCTTGATAAAAGAAAGAGAGAGAAATTGGTTCAAGGTGCTGCATTAAGACGACAAGCGTCTGAGGCAATCCATCAATGCATCTGTGTGTTCCGGCTTCCCAACAGATACGCGAACGTAACCCTTCAGCTCTTTGTTGTTGTAGTGACGAATCATCACTCCCATTTTCGCAAGGTCCTCCTGTATCAATCAAAATTGAAACCTCGCTCGCTAAGGAATGCTCGAAAGAAATACAGGGATGAATCTACGCATGTATGTTATTTAAGTTTCAGTGTTGAATAGCAGGTCGAAAATTATGAATTGGTGGATTGCGTAAATTGAATGACATAACGCTATATTGAGGAGGAAAAGATGAAAAAATACCTTCAGCTTCTTAGCATCCATTCCCGATGTAACCTCACAAAGAATGAAATTGGAATAGCTTGGATACGGGTTGAGAAACGGCAGCTCCTTTAGAAGGTTGAAAAGCCTCTCCCTCTCTTGTAGCAAAGCTTCTTTCACCGTCTGGTATATGTTGTAACCGATATTAGAAATACACTTCAATTGTTAAGAGTCACAGGAAGCATGGGGAGAAATCTGAAGAATCCTAACCTCAAGATAGGTGGGATTCTGCAATGCTGCACAAGCAGAAACTTCAGCAGCGACAGACACATTATATGGTTGCTTAGCTCTCCACAGGTATTCAATTATGCTCAGCGGGAATGCTCCATATCCTACACGGAGTCCAGCTAAGCCTGCACCATTGCGCATCGCTAAAGAATCAAACCATTTACATAAAAGGTTGAAACTAGAAAGTTTAAATTGACAAACAAAAGAGAACCAAAGTTTGTATATCGAAAATCTTGTTACTGGAAATCATTAGAAGTGCCAATGGTACAAAAGCAGAAGATTTCATTATTCAATGGTACCATAACGGAATTATATAAAGCAATGTTCACAAGTAATGACTTCTCAAAACAAAACAAAGAAATACCAGCTCGTTTGCTGAATGTTCGCAGAACAATTAAATTCTCATGCTTTTTCACCCATTGCATCTTCGATTCGAGTCCTGAAAACTCAATATATGCTTCATCCAGCACCACCAATATAGGAAGCTCAAGAATTTTCAAGAGAATCTCATCACTGATTATACTGTCATCAAATAAGTAGAACATGAAAATACAAAATCTTAGAGTGACACTCAGATTAAAGAAACCATACATCTTATCTTATGATAAGACAGTATGTGGGGTCATTAAGTCAGAATAAACCATCTCAAATCTAAAGCATATATGACTGTTCATTGTGATAAAGAATATAAGAATCAGGAACAATTGTATCAAAGTTTTCATAACTGACGATGCAATTCCGAATATCAGGCATATGTACAGAAAGAGACAATTTTCAGTTACCTCCCATCTGGATTGTTGGGAGAAGTTAGGAATATGCACTTTGGTTTTTCCTGTAAAACAACATCTGAAATGACTTCTACATCCAAGCTAAAATCCGACTTCCTTGGCACTGCACAGTTCCACCGAAACACGTAGGATAATGCACACATAATGTACATCGAAGTATATGAGCTGAGGTCTTTTGTATTTGGGGAGAGGGCAGATAAGCTAAAAGTTTCACATATATGCAAGGATAAACTTTCTTGAAATATTCTAAAATTATATTTTCCATGGAAAATTAAGCAGGAAGTTAACTTTACCTTTAATGACAGAAGCTGCGTTTACTGCAGCATCAAATTCATACATTGTGAACGTTGGTGGACAATCAACAATCTTGTCACCAGGATCAAGCACACATCTTCAGCAATATTTTAATAACGGACAAATGAAATAGAAGATCAGAGAGTGATAGACAAAAGTAACAATAATAATCATAAAGGATAGCATTGTTAGAATCTTATACAAACACAATAATCAATTCTGACCTCATAATCAAATCAATGAGCTCATCAGCACCACACCCGACGAGAATATAATCAGATTCAAGGCCCGAATCCTTTGCCAGGGCAGCACGTAATCGACGGCTTTCAGGATCAGGATAAATATATGGGAATTTCAATGCACCCAAAGCTTCCATAACCTACAAATAACATAAAATTTCAGAAAGAACATAAAGCGGTACAAAAAGCTTGGAATGATGGCGCTTAAAACTAAATAACTCCATAAAACCATATGTAGTATCAAAATTTATTTTGCTATGAAACCAAGTGAGGTGGCACGTATGACTTACCTCCGGAGGAGGACCATAAGGGTTTTCATTTGCATCTAACTTGATGATGTCCTCAGGCTTCCTTCCAAGTCTGGTTGACAAAACCTGTAGCAAAAGAAGCTTATTCAATGGTTTGGACTCTGGACAGAAATTTACTAACAGAAAAAGTTAACAAACAATGGAACGGATTGAACATAATCGAGTACCACCAACCAACTAAGAGATATCAAATTCAACCTAAAAAAAANTAAACAATTTCTTTAACAGAATGATCATCATCCTCACCCGGACATTCTCATCCCGGGGAAAGACCTCATCATCCTCACCCGGACAATCTCATCCCGGGCAAAGACCTAATCTTTACAAGTTCAAATAACAATTAAGATGAATCAAGATGGTATAAACTCAAGGTTCATAAAAACACGCTACTCCAGCTCGATTTTGCCAACACTAGAACCATATTCATCATACATTCGCGATGCTAGGATGAAAATATCGATTCACACTCACAGACAATAAATTATCAACCTGCTCATTGAAATGCATTATACAGCTGACTAAATCCACATAAACAAAAAGAAATTTAGAAAAGTAGTGATAAACTAAACTGACTTCATACCAACTAGAGCAAGAAAAATCAAATTTTTGGACTTGAAATTACCTCGAATGGTAAAATGGGCTGATAAGGAGACAAGTTCCTCAAATGGGGTCGAATGAACGAGTCGCCAGTCAAACGCTGTTGACCGTCGTTGACTTCTTTCTGCTGCACAGGGATTGTGGACGCCATAGCAACAACCCTCCTCCTACTATTTCCTTCAATTCCACAGCTGGGTCTGCGGGTGGTGGTTAATCGGAGCGAGGAAACGTTGTATATATCAATCACACCCATCAACCTCTACCAATGGATGGCGGCGACGGCGGGTGAGAGCTCAGAGTGGAGGTAGGTAATGGCAGCGACAACCTGTGCTCGTGGCGGCGGCAGAGAGAAAAACCCAGTATCCCAGATTCCCAGCGTTCAAAGGAGTTTGGTGTTGAATCCTAATCCGACTCTTGTGACAGCCGCCGGCGATTGTTTTCGTACTACCACTTTTCAAACCTGATTTTTATTCCACAACGACGGTTTGATACCGTTCGTTTTCACGTCACTTTTCGATTTTTTTTTTTTTTTTAAAACTCATTCGGCAAGTTTTCAAAAACAAAAAAAAAACCTCAAAACCCCCAAAAAATGAAAATTTGTTGTAAATAATATTTATTAAGTGATTGTTCACTTTTGAGTCAATATGTAATTTGCTAGGACATTTTTTATGTAAATTTTAAGAAAAACTAATAAAAATGATTTTAAAATTTGGAGTTTTAATATAAAAAAAAACAAAAATGTGTTGTAACTGAATAATATCATTTGTGATTTTTTAGAGTAAAAATGTCATTTTTTTTAAAGTAAACAGTATCGGAAGTGTTTCGTTAAAACTCCTTAAATTTTAAGCCGGATCTTTAATTCTCGTCCAATTAGACCCATAAGTGTGTGTGTGTGTATATTGGTCAATAGCCCCATAAGTATATGAATATAAAGTTCATATTCACGCAATTGTGAACCTACAGCTCATTAGCTCATAACTAAATAGTCACTTGAATATATCGAACTCGATGGATACCTCACACCTTGAGTATTTTATTTTCCCTGTCGTTGACGATAAATTATTTTGCCTCTTGACTAGAAATGAAATTGCAGATATCCTAAACGACATTCAACATCCACAATGATGTACAAATCCGTACAGACATTTCATCAAACATTTTATCTCTTCGTTTAAAAAATTACTCACTAATGGGGTCAAAATATATCTTAACCCAAGATTACTCGATTGTGGGTTCAATATTCCGAAAGTGTAAGAAAAAAAAAAAAGGACGACGGATTGTTCGTCACTGTTGTTAATTAGAGTCTTTCTTTCACCACCGTCCTAGTGGCGGTGCTGCTGTTCCATACCAGTACAAGTGTTTCTTTGTGCACCAGCCTCCTCCGAGCCTCAAGAAACGCAACGTTCCGGCCACATTTCTCGGTCTTGCATCTTGCAATCTTGACAGTACTTAAGAAATACCTATCTGCATACTACAACCAACAACACAGATCCCTTTAGGTTGTTTTGAAGGAAACACTAACACTTGAGTGAAAAAGGTCATGCGCTCGTGCGTGCGTGAGAGAGAGAGAGAGATTAACTTACATTCGGAATGTCAAAATCACCTTCACTGGCATCACACAAGTCTAACGATACTTTCCTAAGCATTGGAAACTGAAATCAACACAAAAGACACGCGATTGTATTAACTTATTAACCGTTAAACTTGATTCCTCTGATTGAATACAAGAACTGAGGTATTACCTTTGAAGCAGCGTCAAAAATAAAGCTTTTCTGTATCCCAGGGCCCTGTATAAACAGACAGTGATAGTATTATTGGATGGTATACGATGTTCCAGTTGCAGTGTATGTAGTAGCGGCACAACAATATTTATCAGATGAGAATGCAAGATGAAAAGAAACAGTTGCTCAAATCTCACATTATGACGCAGCAAGAGATCTTCAAGAGCTTTACATCTAAAAAGAGAAGAAACCCCTTTTGCTGTCACTTGTCCACACTCCTAAACATCAAAATCGATCACACTTGTCAACATACATGGCGCACTGACAAATATGGTAAAAGTAGTGCAGGGGACCTCCAAAAACACAAGAAGAACAGAATTTTAAAATCACAGATGGAACTGATAATTATGTGTCAAGTGAACCAGTCATTGACACATATATAAGTATCATGGCTAGAAAAAAAGAACTTGCAAACGGCAAAAACCTCAAGATGGACTGAAACCAAGCCTGGCCATCCATGCGAAATTATCCGCTGAGACTCTGCAAACAAGAGAGAACAGAAAGTTAAAGTGGCATATCAATTACCCCAAAAAGAGTAGCTACTGTTTTCAATTTGCTTTAGAGGTACACTCGCACACAGATAACACAATAAAAGGATATTCCTGTAATGGAATAGAAAGAAACCAAGAACAGGTTACCCACTGAAGCGCTTGTTATTGGGAAATCGAATCATGAATTAGATATGACTAAGGAAATGTCTACATGCTGTGTCAATACAAGGCAAGCTCAAATGATACCCTTTGAAACAAATAGCTCCTAACCTGAATTCAGAAGCGTACACCCTAGCAGCGAAAGCTCAACCAGATTTGTACAGCTTTGAGTAAGAATAACCAAATCATTGTTGGTCATCCAAGGGGTCACCCGCTCAAGTTTCAACGTCCTCAGGCTTGGCATGGAAAACTTAAAGCTTAAAATAGATATATCACCAAGACAGTGACACAAAGCAAAAACTACCAAGTTCTTCAGATTTTCCATAATGCTCAAAATGGCACCATCAGATATTACCTGTAAAAGTATCAAAATCATCGTACAAACAAACAATAACTGTATATTTCATATTCAAATGTAGGTTTTGATGCAAGAGAAACATATATTTTGAAACCGAAAGAAGAAGAAAAAGAAGTGTGTCTTTCGCCAAAACTAATATCACCAAAACTGCATGAATATATACCTAAGGAGACATCAGTTAACTCATGCTGATCTGATCAATAAGAATTTATCTGATAGGTGAACTAACCACGCAAATAGGGGAAGTGTCTCTCGCAAAATTCAACATTTAAAACTAATTGTCCCTGAGTACTTTTAGTATTGATGATGTTACAGCTAATGCATGTATAACAGCATAAGCCACAAGGGATGTTTCAGGTATTGTCTACAATTGTCTCAAAATCCACAAACAAGTTACCTGAAAATAAAGAATAATTGACTCTAGCATAGGAGAAATAGTTGGTAGTTTTCTCAGTCCATCTTCACCTAATGATCCACCTAAGCCCACAGTTATTTTCCTCAGTGATGTGACTGCGGGTTTCAGAGCTTTCAAAGAGGAGTAAGAAAATCCCCATCCAAGTGCAATTTCTTCCAGTATGCAAGTTCTTCCTATTTCATTATGCAGTTCTCTGCAAGAGTAGGAGGAAGAAAATGCTCGCTTCTGAGCCTCACTTTCCTGTTGAGACAAATTCCTGCATCCTCTCGCTTTCAAACACTTTAAACCTGGATTTCCACTGATGAGATGAGCTAAAGCAGCTTTTGAAACCTGAAATTTACAAGCACATAATTACCATGGTTACATCCATGATAATAGGAACACAGATGGGTTTTACCTGATGTCTTATCCATTACCAAGTTGAACTTTTCAAAGAGTTTTACATCAGCTTCCTTACATTGATTCCCCAATTATATAAACCAGATTTATGCAAGAAACAGTGTGTTGTCTATGTTAATACTCACAAGGGTTTATGTGCAAGGCCAATTGACTTCATAGATGCATAGGAACCTTAGGAGCATACTAGGATGTAGTTGCAGGATTAACTTACCCGCTAAGGGAGTATAGCCATGTAACTAACTTATTTCTCACAATCACATGCATATGTTAGTGTGTATAATCACTAACTTTGATGACTCACCACAGTATTAGAAACATCAAGCATCTCCAAGGAAGAACTTCTGAAACTATATAGAGCACCATCAGAAAGGTAAGTATCACTTAAGCAAAGAGTCTTCAGCTTTTGCATTTGAGACATAAGCTTTACAAGAGATGCTTCATCAACACCTGAGAAACAAAAACAATTGACCATACATCATACATGTCATCCAGTGAACTTTAGGCATTTCCTTGGTCCATTTTTACGTAATCTAGACCTGGAAATGAAATTAACGCAGCTCATCTGAACTGGTTGGATTTGTTACAGCCATCATTTCAAAACTTTTTAGGTCCTAGATCATCTCAAATCATCAGTAAATATAAGAAATGACAGAAATTGTGTTAACCGGTCAATGCTGCGAACGAATTTCATATAATAACAGATTATAGGACTGACATATACAGAAAGACAAAGAAAGGCCTTACTACTAACCTCAAGTACCCAATAGCAAGTACAGTTAAGCTAAATCTTAGTCAAGCAAATTCTCAAAGACTTCCCAGTTAGAAATTGTTACTTCTCTCGGGTTTTATTTTTTTATTTCTTGTATATGGAAGCACTGGTCAAAGACAGAGAAGCTATACACTACACTTTCTGTGAACTATATGGACAAATGGTGCCTTATACCAAGTATCTCAATTCTCAAAAATGAAAATAATAAAAAATAAAAATGAAATCCCTAGAGTTTCTGCTTGTAGAGAATGAGGATGTTGATGGACATAAGTCTTCAAAGTTCAAATTATAAACTCCCAAAGCAAAAGTAACAAGGGAATTGACACTTACATTTGCAGCTGCCCATGTGAAGTGTTTGAAGATTATGTGCCAGGGAATCCAATTGCTCGTTTTCAATTTGTTGGACAGCAATATGATTGGAAGAGCTAGAACAAAGAGCTAAAACTGAATTAATCCCGAAGGAGGTGTCACATACTAAAACGGAGTGCAGCTTAATACATCTGCGTAGAACACTTGCTATGCCGACATCAGTTAATGAAATACACCCTTTGAGGTTTAGGTATTGCAAGCAGACACAGAATCTGGAGATGTACTGAAGATCTGAATCTGGCATAAACGTTGAAAGGAAATGTTAGTGGGGTGAACAATGATGCAAAATCAGGCGCCACCAATAAAAAGGAAAAACAAGTATCGTGCATTATGGGATTCATGTGTGTGCAACTGCACATTCACAATATTGAACCTTTCCTGGGCTAATTAAATTACAAGGAAAAATACTTCAAAAAAGAAATCCAATATTTCCACCATTGCAGCATTCAAATGTCAGAGTAGAACATTTCAAAATCCCTGGCCCAACATTATTAATAATGTGTACATATGCTTTCATCAATAGCATGCCACAGAAAGGCCAAAATTTCCACTTTATAGAGGTCGCACTTGGTGCGATGGCAAGTGCCTTCGCCCATGAGCGGTAGGTCTCGGGTTCGAGACTTGGGAGCAACCTCTCCATAAATGGGGGTAAGGCTAGCCGACATTCACCTCTCCCAGACCCTGCGTAAAGCGGGAGCCTTGTGCACTGGGTACGACCTTTATGGGGTTTACGATGATCTCATGTCTTATATGCAATAGAATGGTAAGCATTTTTCCACTAACTTTGTCCACAAGTTTAACAAAGACAATTGTCAATGAAATCAGTATGCCAAACTATCTTTTGGAGGTACGAAACATTAACGACTTTATCAATAGAAAATCTGGAACTATTGAAAAATATCTCACCATAGAGATCGCTTCGGCCCTCCAATGTGAGTTTTGCAAGTGATAGTCCAGAGTAAAAAGAACTCATATCCCGACAATTTAAGGGCGAATTTGATATTTGAGGTGTTATATCTGGACTTGAGGATACAACAGACACTTGTGATGATATAATTGGAGTAGTGTCAATAGTCAAGTCAATTTCACAGACCATGGGGCATTTCAGCACCAGTTTGCGCAAAGTGCTTATCTTGAAGTTCAATAAAAAAGATGCCTTCAGTGTTCTTAAAGATGGAAATGATTTGCAAAAGCATTCAATGGCAGTTTCAAGATGTAACCTTGGACACTTGGAAATATCCACCTCTTGTACCGCTTCAAAAGACAAAGTTGGCAACGACTTCAGTAGTGCAGAAGATTCTCGTTCAAGATGTTTAAGGTTAAATGGTGACTGTTCAATACTCCTTAGAGTGTATTCCATACTGTTTGAAAAAGGAAGCAAAGAAAAAAGTAGCACAACTGACGTCATCTGTGGGCAACTTGAAAGATTTACTTTCTGCACAAAGAAAAAGACTAAGTTATATACTAATGAACATTAACTGTCCGCCAAATGTTTGATGTTTCAGATACTAAGAAACTATGCACCACGAATCTATGATATCAATAGTTTGACAGCATGCACATAAATATCTCCATCCTTTTTCCTAATAAATTTCAAAATTGCTTAGTCTCTGTATCACGGGATGGATCTTGATTCTTGATGCACCCATATAACCTCCCTTAATTACTCTTTGCAAAGACCTTGGCAGTTGGCACTACCATCTTCATATGAACAGTAACTCTAACCCTTAAGAAAAGTTTATCTGATAGACCCTTGTATAACTTCCAAAAAAACAGATTAGCATCTACTGGAAACGGACATAAAACTTCCTAAAAGGAAAAAATAAAATTCCTAATAAAAAACCTCCCATTTGTTACTTTCCCCCTCCACCTTCAAGAATGTATATGATGCATATGCACATGATCGGACAGAGAAAACACTGAAATGTTATTCTTTCATTGCATGTATGATGTACCTTGAGTCATATAAACCCTCAAACTACACCGACAACTAAGCCTTATCCCACTAAGATATAAACCCTCAACTGAAAAAACAAAATAAAACCTTTTTCCAAACGGAGTTCTGAGGTCCTTAGTGACAGGAATACCTTAGAAAATTTTGTCAGCCGAATACGTAAGTCATGCAAGTGACCATCGGCCAAGGCTTCTATTGAGCTAGTGGATGGAATTCTCAGTAGTCTGAAAATTGAATCAATGCTCTGATCAGCAAACTTAGAAAAATGACAAGAACTTCTTTTCTCTGAAAAAAGAACCCGATCAGTTTGTGTAAGAATAGGAAAAAAATGAGTATGTATTGGTGCCCTTTGTCTAACATCAAAAAATTAAGCATACCTGCAGCAAACCACAATGGCAAAAGGCGTACACGGATCTGTTCAACAGCAACCAATAGATGATTTAATACAAAGATTGCAGTTTACTAAAGATTTTGGCAGATAAATACTGAATGGTAGTATTTCAGGTTTCTGCTTTATGAATACCTAAACTCAGAAAATTCATATTTAATGCTACTGAATGACTAAGGAGAACTAAATCACTATTTTACTAAGTTTTATACTTATCATATAAACTTCAGAAAATAATATACAGAAAATATACAGAGACAAACGATGTAAAATTTACGCTTAACTACATCAAGGACAATTATAACACTGCTAAAATCCCCTACATATTTATTTTCAAGAATACGAGGGATCAATTGGTAGACAAGTAATGAACTTTTATAATACGGCATGTCACAACTCACAAAGTAAATAATCCCTCTACATGGTTCAATAATTTCTAATTATAGAGCGGTAATTATCCTTCTTGTCTTTAGATCTATAGTTTACCCTTATCGTACCTATTTCCACAAACTTGTGAACATAACATTATGCCGCATTGTCCCCATTATATTATGAGGCATATTGGGAAAAGTTTCATCCAAGTAACAATTAGTGCTAAACTGCCTTTAAATGAAACTGAAAAGTTGCTCGATGGGGCAATTTGTTATGATTATTAGGTAACTCACTCTTTGGTGACTTTCATCAGAAAGTTGCAACATTTCCTTCCTATTATCCAGTTAAAACTACGCAGGCTATGGATTGGCTGTCAAGCTTATTGCACCTTGCATGTTGATGTTTTTCAAAAATTGATATGGAGTCACATTCATGGTTGAAGATAATTGCTTATGATATAACTCGCAGCAGTAGTAGATCCTAGTTAAACAAGTCACCTTCCAAGGCTGTATATCATTTTGGTCCTCAACATATACATGAAACATTGTTGATCTGTACCTCTTTCAAAATGCCAGTGCAGACATCTTCATTTCTGCTCAAGCTATCCATCCTTTCTGTGTTAGCATCAAGCCAAACTAAAAGTGCATTGGAAAGATACATCTCGCTGTGAAAGATAACTAAGAGTAAGATATCAGAGTGCCAATATGTCTAACAGAAAATTAAGCTAGGCTATTCAAAGGATAACTAACCTGTCGACTGTCAAATCCATGTGCTTTACACAAGATAGTAATAAGTCGTAAGGAATATCTACAAAATAATTCATGCAGATGGCCCACATCTGGAAAACCAAACCATAATCTGTCAGTTTCAATTAGTGAATAGGTTGGGCACAGTGAACAAATATTGCACAAAACACAGAAATCATAAGCCTGTTAACATACGAATCACTTGGATCTGATGCCACTTTAAGTGAAAACAATCTCCTCCCATTCAACTATTAGCAATGATTTGATCGTGAAGAAATATACCAAAGCATCTTTTTCAGATTAAACAATAGTAGCCATATATCCGTGAGTTCATGACCACATCATCAATAAAGTGACACATGCTCGGGATGACAGGAGACTATTAGATTAACGTCATGGTGTTTTCAGTAATCATATTAATTCTCTGTCTCTCCCCATCTCCCTTTTGGGCTTCCTTCAACTCTTATATCCTCCTCATATCATAGCCATCTCAAACAGAACCCTCTCTTTTATTTTAGACCCTGTACGATGAATATTAAGACTAAACCAAACCAATCTAAAGAGAGATTGTTCAACTGAAATGTTACCTCACAATTAACCATAATTTTCTACTCAACAGTCATTACATCAATATAAATCCACAACCCGTCACTAGCCACTTCAGTAAAAAATCCATTCCAAAAAGATTTATGAGTTAATACTGAAGCATGATTGAATTTTCAAAGGGTTGTGCTATCCACACACCCTTTTTTACTTCTAACACACCTTCTCAATTTTCGAACATCAGGTCGTATGAATTGAAGAAGATCAATGGACAAACATTAACAAAGGTGTGTGGGAAGTAAAAAGGGTGTGTGTGCATAGCACAATGCTTTTCAAAACATAATGATTGTGCACAGAAGTTCAATATAAGTTGAGAACATACAAAATTTCTGGCAAGATAGCTCGCACACAATTCTGGAAGAAAATCAAGGGCTGCAATGTATTCCATTTCATCCATTAGACTGGAGAACATAACAATGCTAAATTCGAACATGAGTTTTTCAAAAAATTAAATTTTCATGTTCAAATCATTCTCACCGTGCTCTACACCGAAGCTCCAAATAGAAATCAAATCATCCAATTGTATTTGTGGTTGTACCTCCGCCGACACTACCTCAGAAAACCAAGTTTTACATCTCACGAGAAGCATCTCCACTCCAAAATAGAGTGCACCCTGCAATGCAAACACAACGCAGTATTTTCAAAAGAATAATATTAACTTCACAAAACACTGGATGTGATTTGAAAGGTGGAAATAATAAACATTCAACCTTCAAGTCATGAAATGCAGTTTTTCTTCAACAATGTCGAATGGTATGAACAATTTTAAGATCAAGCAAAAACAAATAACCAAATGAATAAAAGATAAGAACACCATTGGATCAAAACTAGCACATAGTAAAAAGTTAAATTTATTTACCTCAAAAAGAAGGAGGAAATCATCAGATGTAACTTCCAATCCCAATGGGGAGTCATATAAACAATTGAGAATGCTTAGAAATATTTCCAGGTTCCACTCAATTTCTATACATTCCCGGCCCGATTCGCTACAAAAAAATTCAAATTTTTTAACCGGAAGCAATCAAATTCAAGCAATTAAAGAGCTTTATAATTAAAAATCAAAAATCAGAATTTACAGTCAAAGTTCTAAGCTCGGATTCAGTTTTCGGAATATGGAAATCGATTACCTAAAGCTGCCGCTTAGGAGTCCATGGAAGTACGAAGAGCGCTGGATGAGCCTGCAAGCACAGATGGAATTCAAATTCAAAATCAAAATTAATTTTGCCGCATTTAATTTTCTCGGGAAACAAACGGAAAATGAGTGAGAAAATGAGAAGCCAGGCAGTACCTGTTCCGATGTGCTTGAACTCTGACTGTTTGGTGACGGAGAATGGCTGGAAAATCCCAGGATAGGATATCCTCGACAGAAATTAAAACTTCTTTATCCGGGGTGGTGTTTGGTTGGATTGGACTGGGGTTTGTGCATACGACGGTGATGAAGTCGGCGTCGGAGGTCGAAGCCATGCTCTCTGGTTTTCCGATGCCGAAAAGCTTTAGTGATCTCTCTCCTCTCTCTCTCTCTCTCTCTCTGTAGAAAATGGAAGCAGAGTGTCCCTTCTGTAATGAAGGTAACTTCTAGTCACACTCGTTCGGCAAACACAGAAGGAACGAATGATTGTAGACTTTCGGCAGAAGTCATCAAAATGTTTTTATAATTTCGGTGAGCTATTCGGCTACCCAGGTTCGAACACCTTTAGCGACCAAATGGTAGCTTCTTCCACTGAAGGAACGAAGGGGAAGAATTGCAATTCGATACGATTCAATGATTTGTGTTTCGATCAGTATATATAATTCGGTTTTCGTTAAACTGAGATTTTATTCGGGGTTCACTTGGTTGGTCGGATGAAGATTCAGCCTAGACGCTGCCTTTCTAGTAGAAAACCGTATTAAAATGACAAACTTTTGCGCATGGACGACTGTTGCTAGCAGCCATCATGTGCAGACCATCCTAGCGGTGATACACCATCGAACCATCGATATTCCAAAATGTACAAAATTTCGGAATCCGATATATGCGCCATTACTGAAAGCTTAAAAAAGTATATACATAAGCTAGATTTATGAGTTACATATTGGAAAGGAGGAGGTCTTTCAAGAGAGAATAATACATACACAAGCAGAAAGCTTCTTCTCCTAAAACTGTGATTTCCCTCTAAAATAACTCAAACTCTAGGTGCTCTCCCGTCGCCGTTAACTCCAAATACTTGGTATTCACCTGAGCAGCAGGCATGTCGGGAATTTCAAAATCACAAAACTCGGGCAGTTCAGGCGGAATGGCGCAGCGTATCAGTGCCCAATTCAGGCCCTCAAAGAACGGATGCTGCTTGATCTCACCGGCCCCTTTCTCTGATCCCAACCGATTCTCTGGCTCCTTTACCAACAGACCTCTGATGAGATCTCGAGCCTGGAAACTAACAAGGGGGCCCTCTGGGAACCTTAGGCTCTGCAACACCACATTGGCCAACGTTTCCTCGTTGTTAATACCCTTGAACGGTGTTCTGCCATATAGAAGCTCGTAAAGGAAGATTCCGAACGTCCACCAATCAACTGCAGCTCCATGACCCTCTCCTTTGATGATCTCCGGAGCCAAGTACTCATGGGTCCCCACAAAGGAATTGGACCGCGCATCAGTAGGCTCTGCCACAAGCTGCGGCAATGATCTAACATGGGATGCAGGGTCATTTTTGGACTTCTTTGTTTTTCTAGCAGCCGGTAAAAACCTAGGGGTGAAGCATGAGACTCGACAGGAGGGTTCAATGCAGAACGGCTCAGCGCAGCTAGATTGTGTACATGGACCAGACAATCTTGCACGATCACCATCGCATGAAGGTGATTTCAATAGAGTTGGACTGACAGTGCACCTGAGAGACAGGTCAAAATCTGTGAGCATGATGTGACCATCTTCCCGGACTAGAATGTTTTCTGGTTTCAAATCCCGATAAACTACCCCAAGCATGTGCAAATACTCCAAAGCAAGGAGAACTTCCGCAACATAGAACCTGAAAGCACAAAGGTTTAAATTAGTTTTGAAATGGTAAAATTCCAGCACCTATTTAATACACAAAAAAGTACTAGATCAGAGGACATGAATCTAATGGTCAGTTACTCCACTGAATTATATAATGAAGTGAAGCTCTTTAGAGATGACCCATAAAATTAAGGACAAAAAACAATTCAAGATGTCATGTAGCAATTTCTCTCAGAGAAGAGAAGGCATCCCTTACGGAGATAGCTGACCGGGAAAACACATTAAATAAAATTTACGCAGTTGGGGTGGTGAGTGTTGGTGTAGGTGGAGGTTACAAAGGTGTATATTTTTATTTTCTTAGACAATTATCTTGTAACTAATGCTTGACTGCAGATAATGTCAAATAGCATCCAAAACAAAATGTAAAAGTCCGATATAGGTGTTAATTCAAATATTTCTACCTTGTTGCCTCTTCAGAAAAACACCTTCCAATTTGCTTCTGCCGGAGGACATGAAGATCTCCACCTGGGCAATACTCCATAACTAAGCATGACAAATTATCTGATGTAAATTGGGTATACAGTGTAGGGAGAAAAGGATGATCAAGCATCCTCAGTATTTCGCTTTCGGTCTGCGCCCTAGGCATCTTCTTCCTTCTAGCCAAGAACTCATTGTCCATTACCTTTATGGCAAAAAGGCAATTCGTACTAATGAGCTCAGCAAGATATACAGTTCCTATGTCTCCACAACCAAGCTTCTTCAAAAGATTGAAGTGTCTCAAGCCCAGGGATCCATGCTGCAACCGAACATGACGGATGGCCTCCCATCTCACATCCTTCGACATGTGAGGCTTATTGCTGCAACTAGATCCACTGGCATTGCTCTCGTCACTCAAACTCGTACTACTACTATGATCACCTTCGCTACTTTTTGAGCTTTGGGAGAATTCCCCTTTTTCTTTTGATTTGGGGTTCTTTTTTGCTTTCATAATGTCATCTCCCCCTTTATTGCCAGTATTACTGCTGTCGAAGGTGAAGCCTGGTTTACCTGGAATGCTGTGTCCATTATTTGAGTTTACCTCAGCAGTAGGACCATTAAACTGGGGTGCCAAAGAACCTTGATTGGATTGTTGTCCAGCACCTTGTATTGCACATTGACATCTCTCGCAGACCAGCTGACTTGTACAAGGATCAAAATCAGCATCAACTTCACTATAATTACTAGAGTTGCAGGCCGCAGAACTTGACTCTTGCCTTGTCTTCTTCTTTACGATATTCCTATTCCTGCTGGCTGCTTTTACAGAGCGGAGGGCATTTCTGGATACTCTGCTTGCCGGATTTCGATTCACCGAACTCGATGAAGAAGGTACTACATGCAACTTGACTTTCCGCCCTGGTTTTGCTGCTGATAGCTTATTAGCTAACTTGGTTTTGGCAGGAACATTTTGAACAAGTACTGATGTATTGCCACTTGTAGATTTAAGTTTCTCTTTCTTCACCAGCTCCGTCTTAGTTTTTGTCTGTAACATGGTTCTGGAAGGAACATTTTCAGCAAGTTCTGAAATATGATCACTTTTAGATTTATTTTTCTTCTTCTGTCCCAGTTCCGCCTTCACTGTTTGCTCCCCTACTGTCCTTAACTTGCAACTGGAAGTACTTTCATTTTGCACTATTGTGCTCCCAGAGTTGTTTTCTGTTTTCCCAATGGCAAATCGAGGAGAAGAATGTCCACTCTGGCTTGATGACTTCATCTTGGATATTTGAGGATGCTCAGACAACTCCTCACAAGAATTTGAAATGCTTTCTTCTGGCACCAGAGAGATTTCAACCATATTTCCCCTATCTTCACTTGAGGAGGCACCAGATTGACTGGATTGAACAACAACTGCATTGTATAACGTCTTGATCCTCCCAGCTTCCGAGGGTCTTGCAGGACTTGTCAATTTTGATAATCGTTTCATAGCAGCCATTTCTGATGCCTTGGTAATAGAGAGCTCTCTTAACGCCTGCTTCAGTGTCGCCGGTTCTGAATTACCAATCCCTGGTGAGCGGGACACACCCACTGTAATTGGTTTCTTTAAGGCACTTCTATTTAAAGGGCTAGTGCCGACTTGCTTTGAATGATCTGAACCCTTGGATGGAGTTTTGATTGCCTCGAAGAGCTTATTAATATCATCTTCTAGAGAATCCTTGTATCCCAGTTTTAGAACAGGAGGAAGCTTCCAATCTTTGTCATCTTTACCAAATCCAGAATTCAGCTGATGTATTCCGTGAAAATATTGACCTGTAGTCAGCTCATCTTTCGCTTCCACAATTTCAGATGTACCGGCGAATGAACCCATTTCTAGGGTTACTCAGTCTGGTCGCGTAATCCAATGAAGTACCAAAATGTGGAAGAGCTTAGTCCTGCAACTTTACAATGATCAGTTCCTTGAGGAGCCTTTCAGGTAAAGATTCCGACAAGTCACGAGCTGTGAGTAAAACTGTTCTGTGCCCGTATAAACTAAACTGCCCACATCAAGCTATATGTCTTTTCACTTTGAAAAAGATAAAATCCGTTCCCTGAAATATCAACAGAAGTATGAAGAACATCAGTCACCCAACAGCAGATGTAGAGTAAGCAACTCAGTGACACGCAATAGAACTTCTTGAAAAGATTTCAAATTTCAAACCAACACAACATTGCGACACTACACCAATTCGAAACTTGAAAAAACTCCAAGATGAAAAGGAATCGGACGCCTGACCTAGACTAATCCTAAATCCATTTCCCTGCCCGTGCTCACCACCCGGGCTAACCCCAAGAGCTTGGTCAAATCATCATTTTCGTTACTTGGTTACAATGGAACGGAATCAAACATTTGACCTAGCCTAATCCTAAATCCATTTCCCCACCCGCCCTCGCCACTCGGGCTAAACCCCATGAGCTTAGTCAAAGCAAACTTTCACCATCACACAAAAGTCATATCTTTCGACCATAGAACCGGCACGAAACAGATTTCCAATCAATTTAATGGAATGCAAATGATGCATTTTTTTCCCCTAATTTCATTTTCCTCTACTTAAACAAACAAATCATTAAACTACATGAAATCTACACAAAGTTTCCATCTTTCAATTCTCTTCGAGCTAAAGTTTAATCATTTTTTGCACATCACCAAGAAAAAAAATTCACCGACAAATTTATCCCACCATACAAATCAAACTCAATAAAAAACAAATCCAAAAAACTAAAACATAATTCAAGAAAAAGTAAAATAAAATGAAAATGCCAAGCTTCTTTTGAGCTCCCGAAGCTCAAATCTCGAGATACGAACACGCTCAAAAGCAAACCCAGATCGGAGAAACGCGAAGAACAATACCTGATCGAGCTTCCTCAACGGACGCAATGGGGCAAGATTCGGCGAGTAAAGTACAACTCTGGGAAAATGGGGCGCTACAAACCCTAGAAACCTTTGGAGGTGCTGCGATGGCGAAAGAGAGGAGAAAGCGAGAAGAGGATTGATGGCGAGCTAACAAACAAAACACTGACTTCTCTTTCCGCTCCGGTTGCACTGATTATTTTGAGGGAATGTGGGTCCCGGTCCCACCGTATACGTAGGGTCCATCGAAAAATGTGAAAATTAATTTGAAAAACTATCTTGGGATTGTCCATATCCCAGTCGCTTTCTGAATTTTAGGGCGGTTCTTGTTTTTTGGGGTGAAAAATATGGGAAGGAGGGTAAATAAAATGGCGGATCCTTTTCGCATGGATTCGGATCTTATAATCGTTTATCGTACAATGTACGGTCAATTTTTATGAGATACTATTTATATTTAATTTTAAATTTTAAATTAATGATTTATAATCACACAATTTACAATGAACCTACATAATTACAAGATCCCAAGGATCATTTTCCAAATAAAAAGACCAAATCTTCTTCGTTCAAAATAGGTGTCACGTCGTCTCAATGAGTGACTGATACATATTTATTATCTATACTAAATGATATTATCTATACTAAAATAAAGGGGAACGGCTAAGCTCAACATAGTAATAATATGATTCAAATAGCAAAAGTCGAATTTGATATCTCTTAAGGAAGAGAAATATCACTAGAAGTACAAAAAGGCAATGAAGCTTTTTTTCGGTTTTCGTGTTTTTTACTGTGAGTTATTTTTGGACTGTTTGTTGTTGTACATCAGTACTTGTAAGTTTAGCTACTTGTTGTGGATTCGTTTTAGAATATGTTATGATGTAATCACATCACGGGTCATACATATTTGTTAGAAAAGTATGGATTTGAATATTACTTATCAAGATGACGGGAATTGGATCTGGATGGTTAAAAACGGTCACTCGTATGTAACGTTATAAGATTAAATTATTTCTTAAGTACAATAAAAAAAGGTTTTTTCTATTTAAATACTTGTCATTTTGATAACGGATTTATTCTTGTCATTCATTTTAACTATTCATGTAAGCAAGTTTCAAACGAAAAAACATCTGTCATTTCGACTTTTTGATTAAACATGTTTATTAGGCTCTAGACTCTCGACTCCAAGAAGATAATTAAAAGTGTTCACTCATATTTAAAGTCCTAAGATCAAATTACTTTTAAAGTCCCGTAAAAACAATGTTTTTTCTCTCTAAATACTTGTTATTTTGAAAGCAGGTCTACTCTTATCATTTTAACTATTCAAGTAAGCGAGTTTCAAGTGAACAAACGCTTGTCATTCAGACTTTTTTATTAGACAATGTTTATTAGGCTATAGACTCTCGACTCCAAGAAGCTAGTTAGAAGCTTTCACTCATATTTATGGCTGGTTTGGTATTGCTGTGCTTTGAAAAAAAACTGCTGTGAGAATAAGCGGATGTGCTGTGAGAATAAGCGGCTGTGAAATAAAGCAACAGAGTGTTTGGTAAACTTTTTTGTAAAAGTGCGTTTGGAAAAAAAAAGCAGTCTAATAGTGGGTCTTTTTATTAAATGAGCATTGTAGCTCCGTGTGCTTTGAAAAAAAGCCAGTTTTCCAAAGCTACAAATAGCAGCTTCAGCTTTTTCCTTTGATTTCAGCTTATTCTCACAGCAGCTTCCAAAATAAGCTTTTTTTTTCAGTTTACCAAACACCTAAAACCCTTACAGTTTTTTTTCATGGATGCTTTTTTTTTAAGCACCTCACTCCCAAACTAGGTCTTAAAGTCATGAGATCAAATTATTTCCCAAGTACGTTTAAAGTCGATTTTTTCTATCTAAATACTAGTTAGCAGATATGCTCTTATCATTTTAACCATTCAAATAAGCGAGTTTCAAGCGAACAAATGCATGTCATTTCGACTTTTCGATTGAACATGTTTATTAGGCTCTAGACTCTTCAACTCCAACAAAACTTTCCACGCTTGCTAGAGCTGTATTTTCATCCATTTTGTCGTTTACGTATGACACGTTATTTAGTCATGAAATATACATAATGACATGATTATTGAAGTAAACTAATTTGTTTGGAAGGAATGCTACAAGCATATAACACCTTACGCTTTTTTTATATTTCATATGATGTAGATGGCTGTTAAGGTTGGAAGGAAAAATGGACAGATGTAACACGTTACACTTTTTTATATTTGTTTGGAAAGAAAATGGACAAATATAAAAATGGCTACAAATACAATGTACAAATAAGTTAAGTATTTTCTTTAAATTGATCGATAATTGTACGAATAATATTTGGTTACTCAAAGATGAGTAGGAATTCCTACTCAAAAGTCTTAGTGTTTTAATCACAGAGTTTTGTGTTTATGATCAGAACCGTTCATACTATGAATTACACTATAAAGATCATCTCTACAAAAAATGAATTAAAACTGAGGTCATTTAATCAATCTATTGTAGCAAATACATTTAATGCTTTTTCCAATTCCTTTCATTTGTTTTTAAACAGTTTGATGACTAAACGACCTTAATTTTAATTGATTTTTTGCATAGGTGATCTTAGGGTGATTTATATGAACGGTTTTGATTATAAACACGAAGTTCTATAAATTGACAACAAACAATTTTGAGAAATTTTGAGTAGGAGTTCCTACTCATCTTTGAATAGCCAAGTAAGAACTATTTAAACACAGTAGTATTAACATTGAATGAACCAAATTGGTTTACCTAACATTTTATAGTTTTTTTTTTCAAATTATTTAATCTAACAATTATATGAGACATCATTTGGTATTACGGTTTAGTAATATTCCTCTTTACTTGTAAGGTATTCGGTTTGGTTCTTGCTAAAGTCAAATTTGACCAAATTATTATGACTAGCTCGTTGTGAGACTTATACAGTGTTTAAATATCTACGAAATTGTCGATATTTCCATTGAAATGTCCTTTCATTCTATATCGACGAGATATATGAAAATCAATGAACATCAACGATATTTACCAATTTCATACAGAAATTTTGCCAAAACCCATTACAAATTTCAAACTTTTGAATTCTTTTGAGAAATTTTTATTTGATTTCAACCAAATTTGAGTGAGTTGATAGACCCACTTCATTGCAAATTTTCATAATTTCGTTAAAGGCAACCGATATCGATATTTTCATAAATCAGCATATCAATATTTCCCCCATATCAATATTATAAACATTGAACTTGTCTCACTCATCCATTTCTTAATATAAATAATATCGTATGTATTTGAAAAACAACCATATGAAACAAAAATGGACCATCATATGTCAAACCCCATCTCATAATTTACCTGCTAATTAACCACCTAATTAGTATATCATGATTATGTTCAACAAAGGTTTGTCCATGTTACACGGATGCACAGTCAAAAGGACACGACCAACACCAAGACAAAATAAAAGATTGATGGATTTGACGTTCCGCAATGTTATTATATGGACACTATCACAGTCATACAAAAATAGTGCATCATTGGTCTTCAATCTTCATCATGCTATCAAGTATGAATCTAAGGCTCAAATGTCTCGCATCAAATATAGCAATTAGATGAATTTTCGAGAGGGTGGTTGGGTCTTTTGCATAAATACTCATTGCAACTCGTTTCGAAACTCCTCCCTCTCTATTCTTTGATCGATAAAAGGAAAATAAGAAAGAGTTTCGATAGGGATTTGAGCATTTAATGCTTGAAGGGTTTCGGGTAGGATTTGAGCTTTGCTTAAAGGATTTTGAGAGAATTCCAGTTCTGCTCAAGAAGTCATCGATTGACTATGAACTCGTTTGTATGTACTTTTAAAATGACTAAAAGTATTTTTAGATAAAATGTTTTTATATTCCAAAAGTACTTTAAATGTTTTATACAAGGAGTACCAGTTATGTGCTTCTTCCATAAAGTACTTTAAGAGAAATATTTTCCAGGATCTACTTAATAAGGATTGTTTCCAAAAATATTTTCACCAAAAACGTTTTCAGTCATTTTAAAAGCACATCCAATCGAGCTCTATATCTATAACAATCCAAATTAAACGTTAGTATATCATATTTACCCTCTAACAATGAGTATGGCTCCGAAGTATCGGATAGTTTAAATATTTCAACCGTTAAATTTAAATTCTTATACTTTTAAACAAATCTAATAGTTAAATTACTCAAAATTCCGAATGATATTATATTAATCATTTAGATTTTAATTTTTATATTTTCAAGCAAATTTAATAGTTAAAATATTCGAAATCCCAAACGATATTATACAGGGAATGAGGATTCTCTCTGAATTCTCTTTGTGAGGATTATGGGGATCCTCAAATCGTATATGTTCATTGTACATCGTGCAATTAGAAATTATTTTAAATAATTTTATTTAAAATTAAATATAAATAACATCTAATGAACTGACCGTAGAATGTACGATAAACAAACACAATTTAAAGATTCGAAGATCCTCACAAAAAATTCCTGTGGGGGTCCGGTCCTTATTCTTATTCAGGAGGTGTAGAAGTGCTGCAATCAACAGAGACTCAGATAGAGGAAACACAATTTTGTGTGGCCATGTAATGTTGGGTTTCTATCGAATTGAATGCCCCGACACACTAAGTCCAATTAACAAAAGATCTTTCTTCTTGGAATTGAAAACGAAATTTGAAATGGGTCGGTCCAAATACGACGGGGTTTCACCATGTGATTGATTTGACATCGTCGGACCCCACCCTGTTCGGCCTCTTCACATTATACATAAACACCAAAACTATCCCATGCTTTATCGTATTTTTGTATAAGTTTCTATCACGCTCAAATTTACAATATGATAATATAATATTTTTAATAACATTGGTATGAGAAGTTTGGTATAAGTTTCTATCATCTCAAATTTACAGTATGATAACATAATATTTTTAATAATATTGGTATGAGAAGTTTGGTATAAGTTTCCATCACGCTCAAATTTACAGTATGATAACATAATATTTTTTAATAATATCAGTATGAGAAGTATGTCAACATTCATTTTCATTATACAGTTGCAGAAAATACTTTTAACATTCTATTTTTATCTTTCCAAGTGATACGGTAATTGGAATTGCTTATTATCCAGGTAAATATTTTAGGAAATAGGATGCTGAATTTCAACCTAAATGATCCCACAAATAAAGAAATTGTATAGTATGAAGGGCTGGTTTGGTATTG